>JAQFVV010013662.1:0-87018 GCA_028023455.1 Epiperipatus broadwayi | reverse complement strand
AAAAGCCAAAGGGAGAAATAGTGTCCGCAGAAGCAGTAGGGTAGCGGGTTACAATATATCCAATTACACAGAGGCTAAACTCTTCATACAGTAGCATCACTTGGTGCAAGCCAGAGTAATCAATGGATGCAAGGTTTTGCATAAAATCCCTATCTAGTGCCTACTCATCCAATATCCCCAGACTAGTTTCTAGCTTGTGGCTTTCATCAGTGAGGAGCCTTGGATTTGAGAGCACTGCACCTAAATCTTAGGATCTAATGCAACCCTCCAGCAATCACCTTTTACCTTATTAGCTAACTATAAGGTTTTTTTTAGTCCAAAATGAAAACACAATAATGCTTTCAATTCAAGCTCATTAGCATGTATAGTTATACAGATCTGAACTCAGTTCAGCATCCATACTCTTTGGTGTCTTTGCTTCTTTAATAACCACAGTCACCATAATCCTATTGGGCAGAATTGGTATTAAATCACTAAACATCACATAATCACCATTCTTTATGGCGCTACTGCATGGAGAGTTTAGCCTCCGTGTAAACACCTTGGGTAAGCATAAAGAGTGGTGATCATGTGATGTTTAGTAATATATACAATTATTGCTTGTGTATAATGATATTCTATATTGTATACTTTATTTAAATGTGCACAAAAATAGCATAAAGGATTAATTTTTTTTTCATTTTTGATGATTAATAACAATATAGAACAAATATAAAACTATGCTTTGCTAAGGAAAGCTATAGGAGGAAGTAAGTCTCAAAAGTATAAACATGTTATTATTAGAAGGAAAATTATTTTCACAATAAGTAAAAAAAATGGAACTATAATTTTAAAAAAAAGATGGCATCATGAAATTTGTGGAAAAGTTCTCTGAAGAATTATATACTAGTAAAAAACATACATACAAAATGTTCCCTATAGTTATTACATCTTTTGAATTGGACACCATTTTGAATGAAGAAGTGAAACATGCAATTAATTTTTGACGAAGGGAAAAATTATAAGAAATGGTGGAATTGTAATTAATATCTTAAAAGAAGCAAATGAATAACTCTATATATTAGATGTCTGCATGATAAAGATACAATAGATGATTAAAACAATGTGAAAGTAATACTGATATTTAAGAAAAGTAATAAAGAAGATATTAAACCACTAAGATATCACCTGGCCTCTATTTCCTATGCTTACACAATCTGTTATAATAGCAACTATTTCCATAAAGTGGTGCCATCTAGATCGAGCCTTAGTAATCAATGAGTGTTAAGTTTGTGCATCATAATCCCTATCTAATGCATACTCATCCAATATCTGCAAATAGGTTTTAGCTTGTAGTTTTCATCAGTGAGAAGATTTGGATACGAAAGCATTGCTCCTAGATCTTTCTAGGTGCAGGGACATCAGGTCCAATGCTTCTCACTGATGAAAGTAATAAGCTAGAAACTAGACAGGATATTAAATTGATTGCAATGGCTTGCACTAGTTGATACTATTGTATGGAGAAAGTTACTACTATTGTAACAAAGATATTAAAAAATACAAAAATAAACAGTTGTCTATCATTTTTATACAAAATCTTTATCAACATAATTACAAGTCATACATAGTGAACTTTGAACTTTAATCAACCAAAAGAACAAAGCTACAGTTAAAAGTAACGTCATCATGAAAGCTCATGAGAAGTTATAAAAATGACCAATGTATAAGAGTTGCCATTATTCTTCACATTTGTAGATTATGAAAAGACATTTGATTCTAATAAGAATTTCTAGTTATTAAAGCAATGGATCACCAAGATATAGAACCATGATATTGTCATATTTTGAAGAATATTTATCAAAATTCAACAGCAATGATTAGATTATATAGTCATATATATTGCTTACAATAACTCCCTTCATATACACTTTAATGCAAAAAAGTTTCTAATGATTCTTTTATTTTCCTGACAGTTTCGACTGTCCTGCAGTCTTCATCAGAGCATTCTTAGCCTACTGCTTACAATAACTCCCTTCATATACACTTTAATGCAAAAAAATTTCTAATGATTCTTTTATTTTCCTGACAGTTTCGATTGTCTTGCAGTCTTCATCAGAGCTACATTATTGAATGATATAAAATAACCATTTAATATAATAAAATTAAAAAAGATTTGCAAGGATGTAGGACAGGGTGGTTTCATATCTCGAAGCTTTTCGCAACAGTTTTACAAGAAATATTTTGTGGATTAAAAATGGGAAGCTAAGATAGTAAAATTATTTAGGTCACCTAGGTTCTGCAAATGATATGACTGGTTTTGCAATAATGTTTCAGAGTTTCGGGAATGAAAGTAAGTAGAAATAAAATTAAGTGTTAAAAAAACTAATGTTCAGTGGATTTTATCAGAAAAAAATTAAGATTGATAATCATAAATTTGAAGAAGTTACAATTATAAAAATCTTCATTAGATAATTGATGCAGGTGGAAATTTAATGAATGGAATTCGTCATAGAATTAAACTTGGTTATTAGTATAACGGACGGAACAATGACCACTAGCCCCAAAAGTTGACACCAGATATAACAGATGGAATGATTACAACTAATCCCAAACATTACTAACACCAGTATAATGGGGCAGTACTCATCATCAACAGTCATAAACTAACCAAGCCCAATGATGGTGCACCAGATGTAATGGATGGTCAACTAACTTGCAGATTGTACTACTACGCAGATGTAGCAATATGGTATGGGGATAAATTAATATGCTTTAATTTATTGCCCCTAATGAAACAATCTGCAGAGAAAGTTGTGTCAAACTATGTTCAGACTGTAGGTCATCTGATAGAATGCTAATGAGAACCTGATGAAATGCTTAACCAATGATTGCATACACTTTAATTGACTAACTCTATCCCTATTTAATAATAATAAATGCAATTAAGGTTAGTTCATCCACTTTTCCCCTTTTAAATTCCGTTATGCCCTAATATTCAAACCCAGAGAGAATATTGCTTTTGACTCCTTTAGCAGGTATGAACAGATACACACAGCAACATCTGCACCTATATATAGGTTACAACTAGCATTTATTATATTTGTTTTATTTTCAAGCTTTTATATGATAGAAAAATAGATGTGTGTGCATGCATAATTATTTATAAACTGTGGAATGTCAGAACAACTCAATAAACCAGAGACCAGAATAAAACAAACTCAAACATTTATTAACAATAATAAATATCAAGTATAATAACAATAGTAATGATAAATAATAATAATAATAATAATAATAATAATAATAATAATAATAATAATAATAATAATAATAATAATAATAATAATAATAATAATAATAATAATAATAATAATAATAATAATAATAATAATAATAATAATAATAATAATAATAATAATAATAATAATAATAATAATAATAATAATCATATGTACATGTGTCACAAGTGAACCTCTACCATCTTACTAATTAATTATCCTCTAGATCCAACCCTTATACCCCATGGTAGAAATCCACCTATGTCACTCAAATCATAATTATATAGAAAAATCAACTTTAGTTATTTAATGTAATTGAGATGCTGGCCAGCTAAATTATATATTTACAAATGTTAATCTATTTACAAGTTTTCCCAATTTATATATATGATAGAGACAGATCCCAGTTGATTAGTCAAACATACTGGAAAATATATGTACACAATTAATCACAAAATAAAACATATAATATGTATTCTGTATGTGTTGTAATTTAACCTATATATAAATTTAAAGAATCTTATCTCAATATTTATGTGGATGACCTGATGTGAAGCAGGTGGTATTACCTAAATTTTATTTATAATGAAAATATAAAAAATATCAAAATGAATAATCCCCCCTTTTCTTCTTTTCCAATTCTGAAAAATGAGGCTTCAGCATCAGAGTGTGAAAATACAACAGATAGATAACAAGATTTAAATAAATAAATAAACAAAAATTTACAATATTAATTCTTTGATTTAAAAAAAATTGTAATTGGAACAAAGTTCATAAAAATCATCATAATAGAAGTAGTAGTAGTTGATATTTAGGCAAGTTGTTCTTCAAAGCAGTTTCACTTAGTAAATCATTTTCCTTAGCAAGGATAGATAGGTACAATGGTGTCTCCTGTAGTTGTGTTTAATGGTAAACATCTTGATCCTCATTCGATTCACCATAAAGTATTCCAATCATTGTTTACTTTGGGCTGCATGCATCTTCTTGGGTGTTTACAATAAAGTAGAAAAATATATATATAGATATAGAGGTTTAATGCAGCTGTTAGGAAATACCATGACACACAATAGCATGTTTTGCTCTAGCCCATTTTCATATTAAAGTACAATTTAATAATTATTGATAATCATATATTTGTATTGAAGTGCTTTAAATATATATTAAGAAAATTATTTCATTATTTTTTTCTTTTCCAATTTTCAGTAGACTTAATTCTCGTTATTCTTTTTGAAAAAAAATTAAAATATTCAAATTTACTCCAATAACTCTTAAAACATGATTTAATTATTTAACAATTTATCACTTATTCTTACTTCTTATTTTACTTCCTTTTTTCTGAAGTTGGTAAACTTTTAATTACAGCATTTGACTTTTAAAAATGTTTATAATTTAAATAAAAGAAAAAGTAAAACTCCATTTTAGCATTCTAAATTTTATTTTAAATTGCTGTCTTTTATTACAGGTGCTATAACAATAAGAACGATTTGTAAACTGTCTTTTGTTTTTATAGATTTCCAGGAACGCCAAGATTTTTAACTGCCTATTGTTTAAATTCATTTAGATTTTTATATGTATTGTTTAAATACATTTCACTTATTACAAATAAAAAAATAATAATAATAAAATCAGTTTTATTTTCACACATATGTGCCCACCTAATTAACTTCAGGTCATCCCAAATTCATTTAACTATAAATTAATATTCAATTATAAATTAAAAAATAATATATACATTACAGTTTATTTAATCAAATAGTATTATATATATATACAATATTACTTTCTAAAATATTGATCGTATTTTATTTATTATAACTTAGTAATTTATCGTGTATTATATGTATATATGTAATAATAATAACAAATAATCTACCCATTATTAATATAAATTCCAAATATATTGTGTTCAATAAATAAGCTTGATCCTTTTAGGAGTGTGTGCATTGTAAGCTACCCTTTACAGTAGAAATAACTTAATATTAAAAGAAATGTGACTATCTACTTGAAAAGAAAGCTTTTTAATAAATGTTTTACCAGTTCTTACTTATGGATCTGAGACTTGGACACCTAATATAGATACTTCCAATGACTCAAAGAAGTATGGAGAAATGCATGTTAGGAGTAACCAGAAGAGATCAAAAAGAAAATATATGAGTGAGAGGAAAAACAGATATACACATCATTGAAAGAATTAATAAATTTTAATAAAAAGGGACTGGACTGGACATACTAATAGAAGAGATAATAATAGATGGACAGTTGAAGTTTTATAATAATTCAAAGTGATAGCAAAAGTCCTAGAAGGAGACCATATATATGGTTTATGAATGAAATAAGAAAGTGTGTTTTGAAGAATAGTTCCTAAAGATCAGATAAACGGGATTAAATTTGGAGAAATCTTCATTTCATCTTTTAGTAGATCAATCATGGTGGGAAATGATGATGGTATATATTGATTATAAACCTTAGGCAAAATTTTAAACTATTGGATATTTTGATGTCAGATTAATTATAAAAATACCTAATTTAGTTGGTTAATAGATTAAAATAAACAAATCACTAAGCTGTAAAGGTATTTTAGGATAAAAAGTCAAAAATGGCACTATGACGAAGAATTTTCCATGATAGACAACTATAATCCTGGCATCGAATTTGAATTAACTCAAATATTCTTATTGCATAATCTAGAATTAGGATTAGTACTATAAAGTGAAATTACGGAAACCTGCCAGTGTTCAGCTGACTCTAAATATTATAACATAGATTTTCAAGATATCTTCAGATTCTATAGTTATAGATGACCCTGGTAGTGAAGTTTATGCTTCTACATCATCTATAAACAATATTAAATTGAAAATTTGCTTATTTTTGCTGTTTTCAAATATTGAAAGACCACATCAAGTATATAGTTTTCAAAATCATCTAACTGTAATGTTTTTCTCATTAGAAGGTTTATCTGAATCAGCACTGGATTGGGCCCATTTGTTTTTAGATCAATCCACATGTACCTGAGAAACAAAATTTTCATATGCTTTAATACAGCTATGCAAATTATAATTTAATGAGATAATTCTTCATCTTAAGAACAGCCAGTAAAAAATGTGGCACTTTTCAACTTCATCTTTACTCATAAAAAAATTAGGAGCATAATTTCTATTCATTGACAGAAACTGACGTCAATGAAATATCAAACTCACTTGATAAATAATGTGTTATTCCAATGGAAGCACATTTATATTGATTGTATAATAGTGACAAAAATGTAAATAAACTCAAAAGAAACAAATCAATCTAACTCATTGGTTACTCAATATATACCTTCTAGTTCCAAAATTTTATGAGTCAATAACCATGATTATTAAAGATTGACAGGGGGGTACTACTGATGTGTGTATATTTTTTATAGATCATAATATAAAAAACAAACACCTATAAAAATCTATTATTGTTCTTGGAACCTCAGAATCAGTATTTAATATTGGAATTTCTTTGTGGAGAAGTCTTCAGATTTTTATACGTCTGTTTAGCCACCCCCCATAAAAAGATGTAAAGTATTATTAAAATAGAATTTTATATTTCTTGTGTCATACCAAAAGATAGATAAATAAAGTATCAGGGGAAGAAAACGTAAAAGCAATTCTAAAGGTTTATCCATACAAGACTTGACATGAACCTGGAGCATCGGTCCATAAGTCCATGTCCTTTGCATATATCTGTGTTTCAAAAGTCAATATGCCAAACTTTTTGCTAACTTGTAGTTCTTCAGTTTAAAAAAAGATTAAATAGAGTATGGGCAATAAAAATCTGGTGAATGGATCAAGTAATTTTTTATTTTCAATCATGGCTAGGACTGTTTCTTGAAAAAAAAACTATTAGTGTAGTAATACTAGGTATTTTATCTTCTTAGATTTTAATAAGATTTGAATAGTGTCTTACAATTGGCTTTTATAAAAACAAAGATAGTCATTAATAATTAAAATCGCATCTTCAGGAGGAAGATCATGTCAAAATGTGGTTCGAGGAAATGGAATTTTCAGAACAATGTAAATCTATTGTTAAAACATCAGGATCAGATCAGCAACATCTATATTTGAATATTATCTGAACTTGTTTCAGTCCCATATGGCTATTTTATTAGATAGCTGGATTGGAAGACATATGAATGTCTGAAAATTTCAGATTTTCTACTTAATAGTTATCCATTAGATAAAGTGCTGGGTTTGTCCCAGTATTTTAATCTAATACATGAATATCATAGCATCTTACTGAGGAAGCCAGTAGTAGAAACCAGTCTGGGGTTGGGGATATTTTGCAATGCTTGTTAAGAGCTTAGTTGCGAGCTCTATATATAACATTTGTAATACAAGCTTGTTAAATTAGGTCATGTGACATATGACTTGATTTTTTTTATATAATATTTGAATATGTACCATCATCCTTCAGGTTGATCAGAGATTACAACCCTGGAAAACATCACAAATATCATTTATTATGATACGGGTTTATTTTTTAATGCAGAAAACAATGGAGTTTTTATTAACAAATTCAGATTTTTAATCTAAATTTATTGCTTTTAGCTTTTCTAATTTTATTTCAATTTTTAATCAGTATAATGTCTACTTTTTTTATATAAAATTAAATGTATATAATTAGTAAAATATATAAGCCAGTAATGATAAATTATTCATAATAACCTCTACTGACTGGTTTTCTGTCTATATATAGTTTTTCTCAAACGTTTCTTATGTTTGTTCCTTACTAACTACTTTTTAGAATATTCCAAATATATTTAAATATTTGTTTTATTTTAAGATATAAAACGTTAAACAAACAATAGGTTATCAAGAAACCCTAATTATTCTATTCAAGCAATGAATATTTAATAAACATCACATGACAAACACTTCTTATGCTTGTGTATAACTGTTGTTAAAACAGGCAAAACTCACTATACATATTGCCACACATAGCAAGCTAGAGTAATCAATGGATGCCAGGAAGCTGGTGGCTATGGTTATTAAAGAACCAAAGATGCCAAAATGTATGGGTACTGAACTGGGTTCAGACCCATATGAGTATATAAGATAATGGGCTTGGATTGAAAACATTAAGGTGTTTACAGTTTAAGACTCATAGTTTTGTAGTTAAGTGGAGATAAAAGGTGGCTGCTGGAGGGTTTTATTAGATCCTAAGATCTAGGTGCAGTGATCTCAGATCCAAGGCTCCTCACTGACGAAGGCCACAAGCCAGAAACTAATCTGGGGATATTGGATGAGTAGGCACTAGATGGAAATTTTATGCACAAGCCTTCTGGCATCCATTGATTACTCTAGCTTGCTGTGTGTGGCAATATGTATAGTAAGTTGCCTGTTTTAACAACAGTGAATATCTAACCAGTAATAAATAAAAAAAGGATGCAAAAAAGTCTATATAGAGAGATAACCAATACAGAGAAGAAACTATTCAAAATATTAAATAATACATATATTTTTGCATCTTTTTATGTTATTAAACCATTACTAATGTAGAAATGTATACTCAAGTAGATTTTTCAGGGTGATCAACAATTGCTATATCTAATTAAGAATTTCATATATGTACTGTATTATTTAATATTTTGAATAGTTTCTTGGTATCTTGTTAAATTATAATAATATACTTTCTTCTTTAATAATAATAAAAAAATTAAAACAATGCTTTATCGAATAAAATTAACTAAGTTAACATGTAAATAAGAAGAAATAAATTTGCATTTGCCAAATAATTGCATTACTTTCTGAGAAATTTTTTTTTTTTTTAGAAGTTAAAGTATTAAATTAATTTCTGAAATACAATATTTTATTTATTCTCTTTATATATATATATTCTATAGATGACTTGTTTTTTTCACTTTTTTCTTTCCCTTCATCTCTCTCTCCTCTTTCTTTCTCCTTTTCCTCTCCTTTTCTCTCTCTCCCTTTCTTCATATCTCTTCTTTCTTTTTTCCTTTCTCTTTTTCTTTATCTCACTCTCTCTCTATATATATAAACAACAACTTAGCATTTATTTAAACTACAGCTGTCATCCTAATAGCATTAGAAAAATAATTGCAAATAATGGGAAAAGATATTCTCTTTTTACTTATCTGACTAAAATTATAAATAAACTATAACTATTATTCTGTATATTTAAACAAGCCAAGAATAATATTATATCAAAGTTGTTAGAATTTCAAATTTAAATTGATAAAGTAACATTAATTACTAATGATTTTAATAATTATATATACCAGATGAACCTGAACCTTGTAAAGAACCATGTTTATTTTAAATTGTTTGCTTTAAAAAATTTTCTTTAAGATTTAATGTGTAAATTAATACATATAATAATCAATACACTGTACAGGCTTACACACACCTGCACATATATAATATAATATATATGGATTTGAACTCAGACTTTCATATGACCCTCAACTCTCCATACCATCTCATATTTCTGACCCACAATCACCAATATATGTTTAAGATTTAATGTAAATTAAACAAAAGATTTTAAATGTAAGAATGGCAGAATACAAAAACTCTGGGTTTTCAGCCCATCATTTTTGTAATAATGAGTTGCTTTAATGTATATTTTTTAAGATTTAATGTAGATTAAGCAAATCATTTTAATATTATATAAGTAAATTACCAAATTTTAATAAATCTAAATTAAAATTTATATTTTTAAATATGTTATATTTGACAGCATTAAGGCGCAGATATATATTTACTGGAGCGCCCTCTGAATAAAAAAATTGAAAAATTTTTATTTTTATTTTTTGCCTCCATTATGGCAAATCATAATAGTTTTTCTAGCTTTATTAATAGTTATCATTTACTAATTTTGGAATATAAAAATGCAGCCTTTGAGTTTGTCATTTTCATAATATTTTTTTAAATATAATATTTGTAATATTTTTTTTATTTGGCGGCTTTAACAATTTTTTTTTAAGATTTAATGTAAATATATTTTTTATTAAACATTGCTGAGTATGTCATTCATCTGAACTATATTAGGGGATTGACAGACCACGAGAGCATGGAGGACCTTGCCAAATTATAAACCAGCATTTGTAGATGCTTCTGCAGCTGGCTGGATATCTTTACTATGAAATATATACTATATCTCTGGACTGATTTTTCCCCCAGCATTTGTTTGTTTTTTTCTCATGTGTCATAGCATCAGCCAGAGAGTGAACCTGCCAACCCAGGACAACCGCTTGCAAAGCAGTTGTCGCTGACCTCTGAACTACCAATGCTTGACAGCATTTGTTATTTAATGTCAGAATTACTTCCTTTGCATAAATGTAGTTGTGAATTTAACATGTGACATTGAACAAACATTCATACATTCACCAATTAAATAAGGAGAAAAAATATGAATTTTATATATAACATATACATAGTGTAACACTACATTTTAACATCTAAATCAATAATCATAACTGTAAACTCTAAAAAAAATTATTGATTTATCAAGTAAAGCAAATATTGATGTTTATTATTATTAGTGTATTAAATAATAAGATTGGAAGAGATAAGTATATTTTCTTCTATGCTATTACCTATTAAAGTAGATTATCCAAAATGTCTCCCATAGAGATTTTATCAATTACACCATCCCAAAAATATGCATCTTAATTTTTTTTTAAATGCAGTTGATATTTAAGAAAAAACAAATACTTGTATATAAAAACGATTTTGTAAAAAAAAGTACATAGCTAAAAAGATACTATACTAATTACAATAAAAGAAAGTATTTAAAAATATTATTAATACAATAATAACTTTATTATAATAGCTATAAAATCAATATTACAACTAATAAGGTTGAGATTATTAAAGTGGAAGTCGCCTGCCAGTAAGAGTTTAAAAAACTTAAATAAATCACTTAATAAGGTTGGGGACTTTTAACATTATATTTAAACATGCATGTGTGAGTGTCAAATTCACAGACATTAACCAAAATGAACTGATGAATATTTTGATTTATTATATGTTATTTATATATATATGTTTGTAAAAATTCTAGTTTTATTTAGCTCCACACTTGGAACCTTAAATGTATCTATAACTTGGAAGAGTCCACTATGATGAAAGCAACAAAGTGAGGGGGGGGGGAATTATTAAGTTAAAGAAAATATTTTTTATGTTAAATAAAGTTTAGGTCAGCTTTCCCTCCATAATGACCAGACATTTGCTCATCACCACTATTATATGGAATGAGTTAAGATTTTTTTGATATTATTCCATATTAAGTACATGCATTACTACAGGACAGTTTGTTTTATTTGTTCATCGTTAATTATTTTTTCAGTATGAAAGATTAATTTTCTTGTGCAGATGTTTTTTCCTATCAACTTTAGGAAATTGTACATACCTGGAGGGATACCAATGAAGATGGAACATCAATATCTGGAATTGAACAATGGGGTTATTATGTATACATTTGTATAATATTGTAAATAAGTTCGTTAGCTTTGCACTCATTATAATAATGATTTTTTTTACATTTTTATTAATTTTATCTACTTTGTAAATAATTAGTGCCTTGTGATATATCTCTACCATGGGTTAAGGGTTTGGAATAGTGAATATATTAATCATTGATATGGTTTTGACACATACAATTATGTTTTTTATCATGTTAAAGAGTTTTTGAATTTTTATTTTGTTATTAATAAATGTTATTAACTTGATTTAAATTACATTGGGCTCTAATTTATCAAAATCTTTTACACTTTCATTCATCAACTTATAACTGGAGATATATATTGAAATGGTAAATCTGATTCAGATTTTCTGTTTCACAGTCCGATCCACCTAACCATTTACTAAGAGGGTTCAATTGAAACCCATCTATGTATAAAATGTAAATATAGAAATGTATATTTTCTTTAATGTTTTTTATTATTATTCTCATTTATAAACATTTCAAAATATAACTATCTTGAATAAATTATTAGAATTTATTTCAGGAAGTACATACATATAATATTGTTTTATTTATGTTAACCCGCTAATTTATTGTATTCTATTGAAAAAGAAAAAAATTCAAATATAAGTTTTGAATTTTTATATATGTTTATATATATATATTTAAAATGTATTTTTTAAAAAAAATCCAAGATGGCCTTTTTGAGAGATTTGTACCTCAATAAGTTTTAAAATAAATGTGAAATTAAAGTACATAGAAATTACAAAAATCCATTACTTTGGAATTTCTATTAAGTCATTAATGGAGACTCCACATCGTTAGATAAATAAAAACTAATATAAAATTATATGGAAATCTCTATCGATCCTTATCAAGATATAACCTTTCCTAAAATAGAAACAAAGGTATGATTTTTTTTGTATTAGACAAGATCCGAAGAAAAATCACCTCAGGCAGTGCATAGTCCAAATACTTGAGCTACTATATAAATAGCGCCTTTTTAAGAAAAAAAAAAGAGCAGAGAAAGTTGAGAGTAGTCGCATTGTCCATTGAGTAGTTAGGGAAAATCACCACCATTCCTTTCTAGGACCCGATCTCCTATTATGTCACTGCCATAGTCTGTTTTAAAAAAATGCTACCAGCCATCAATGTTCACCCACGCACTCATTCCGGGGATCATCCAAGTAAATGCCACAAGAGTTCAAATCCTGTCATTACCACTAGAATGTAATTGTAACTTCTTAAAGCTTAAAAGTATACAGTTAATTTTAGTAAATGCCTGATCAAATCTTTAACTCCTTCTTTTCTTTTTTAAATTATTTATAATTTTTTTATAACTCAAGCTCACAATATTTTTTTTATATGTTTATTGAATATGAAATAATTTCAGTATTCACTCATGAAGGTTCAAAGACAGTAATTTGTTAAAGAGCGAATTATGTTCACAAGGGGGAAGGGAGGTTAGCAAAGAAAGAATTAATTTTAAAATAAAATAAATTGTTTTATCTTTCTTGCAAGTGAAGTTACGTCAAATATATGTATATTAAAATATACTTCCATTAATAATTAAAGTAATATTGCTAATAGTTTCCCAAGATGAGATTTTATAACTTTAGATTTTGTTAGAATGAGATAAAATCTAAAATGTGCTATATATTTTGACTAGAAACTGCTGGAAAAGCATCAGTTAATTATCTTGTCTTTTTTATTAAAAATTAAAAATTAGGAAAGTGGGAATCTATTCAAGAAATATTTTTCCTTATTCTATATATATGTTGTTTTGTCAGTTAAATATTTATGTGAAGTAATTGGTTGCACAGGTTGATCTTTATGCAGTATTAGATCCATTAAGGCTACTTAATTATAATTATTCACATTTGGTTATTATGAAATCTTGGGTTAATAAGAAATGCTAGGAGTAGTTGGATGGACCTAGAATGGTAATTTATGTGCATGCAATCTGACTTCCAGTTGCACATATGTTTGTGGGCTGGAGAGTGAGTGAGGGAATTGGGCAGTTGACATGATATCCATACGGCGGACATGGAGATTCCCATAATTCCTACTTCTCCATTAAGTACTGTCTCGCAACATCATGAACATATTAAACCCCTTTTTTCATTTTTTTAAGGCATGCAAGTGTCTGTAAAGCAGCTTGTATGAACTTAACTTTGTTTTTCTTCTTTCCACATTCATATTTTATTAACCCAACATTGTTTTGTTTTTCTGTTATTGCCTAATACATAAGCCATAGAGAAATGATTCTACTCAAGAATCTTCAGCCTGAGTATCCAATTCTTTTGCTTTAATCCATGATTAGTTAAATCTTTGAATTTAACTAATTCACATTATAGATTTATAAAGAATGACTAAGGTGAAGGTAAAATTAAGGTGGTTTATGTATTTGAATATTAACTGTTCTATTTTTTTCGTAATAGCCTACAGTTCTAAACACTGTCAGGTTATTTTAATGCTGTTCCAGCGAGATTCTCTCATAAAATAAATAAAATGTCATTTAATTAAGATTAATTGTTATTCGAAAAGAAAAGTGAATTAAAATGATTTTCTTTTCTTGAGTCATTTTGAGTAAGACGTCAAATTCGTTTATTATAATTGTTGTTGTTTTTTGACATCAATTGATTGTAAAATGTTTTAAAATATTTAAATAAGAAAGAAAATGTTTACTTTTTTTTATACAATCAGTCTATCTAATATGCTGATTGATCAAAATAATCCCATTTCCTTATGATAAATGTGAACGGTACATATATTAATGTCAATGGTCAAGTAATTTTTTTTTTATTGTTTAACTAATGTAATAAATAAGTTTGTGCAAAATATAATAAACTAAAGATAACCACTATCTGTAAACATATCTTACATGATGCGGTTTCATAGAAAGTCTAATTGTGTAAATATAAAACTTATGCAAAGAACAGTTTTTAGTGAGCTTGAGAAAATATAAATGTAAATCATTCTTGAGTAAAATGTAAATTTAAATCCTTAAGGAGTTGAAAATATATGTATAAAACTAAATCTCCAGTGTGTTTGAATCGTTTTATTAACCTTTTATTTTAATTAATAATTTATTTTAAGTTATAAACATAAGTGCAATCACCCAAGGTCTCATTAAATATAATTTTTACGAATCTCATGCTCGAAGGCTCGGCTTTGTAATGGTGAAAGTGAAGGAATTCGATGTTATCATTGAGAAATGTTATTGATTAGATCTTTGACCTGGGGATATAGGTAAATAGGGCAGAATCCATGATGTACCTGACTTATATATCTTGTATATGGTCGGACTCGAGGTACTTTACCTGTATTCTGGGTTTGGTTGGATCAATAGATGTTTTTCGACTGGTACAATATACACATACAGGCACATTTCATTCTTATATAATAATCCAGCAATATGGTTGAATGGATCTTTTGTATTAATTGCAACTTATGTAGAGGTATGGTAGTTGCTATCTAGTGAGTTTAAATTCACTCCTGAAGAGAGACAAAGGCAAATTTCTTCCTGAGTTTACAACTGAAATGTAATGGAATCCACAAGAGAGTGAGATATGGATGAACTAGCCCAATTTGTATCTAGATTTAATGTGTAAACTCAGAGCTATCCCATTGGAGGTAGATACAATCATAGGTTAGGTACTTCATCATCTCATTCACAGCATTCTACCTGAAGACCTTAAGTCTAACTATAGTAAGATGTGTTCCCCCTCTTCTGGTGAAATACCCAGACCATTACATTCTGGTCCCCAAACATTAGGGGCATGAAACACAAGTTTTTAAGAAAGTACAGCCATTATATTGGTAAATTAATATATATATATTAGATATATATATATATATATATATATATATATTAGAATTTATTCATCCTGATGGATTTACCTGAGTAGCAACCAATTAATACACACAACCATAAATTCTCTTACCACATGGAACCATTGTGAAAACTTATTAGAAAAGATGAGTGGTGGAACTGGACTGAGAACAGGACAAGGGATTTGCAAATATTAAAACAGGGTTCTTAGAGCAAACCTTGCTAGTCTTTCCTGATTTTAATAAACCATACATTGTCCAAACAGATAGTAGTGGTTATGGATTTTGGGTAATGCTATCCCAGAGAGGGCAGCCAGCTCCTAAAGGGTCCAGAAATAAATTACATGGTTACTGAAAAGGAAGGACTAGCAATAGTAAGAGCCTTCCAAAAATTTTGACAGATGCCTCTCAGATTGGAGGTGACACAATCATAAGTTAGGTACTTCATCATGTCATTCACAGCATCCTACATGAAGACCCTAGGTTTGACTGTAGTAAGATGTGTTCTTCCCTCTTCTGGTGTAAAACCTGAACTATTACAATATATAATATTTTAAAGCTTAAAAAGAAAAATAGAGGTTTCCTTCAACCACAATTGAGATTTTATATTTAACTTAAAAATAAAAATTGTGGGTAATTGATTGAGTTGCTAATGGGTAAAAATTGATGTCTGAATTAAATAATTTCTGTACCCTTCATGTTTTTATTTCATGTTAAACATAAAAATCCCAATTGTGATTGAAGAAAACAATTCCTTTTTAGCATTTTAGTGCACAGAAAACAAAAGCATTTATTATAAAATATTTAAAATGACTAAAGAAAAGATTTATTATAGTTATTTATTGTTATTAAGGGTAACCAAGTAGCTTTTGATTTGAAAACTAGATAATAAAACCTTTTCTTTTATCAACATTAGAAATATTTCAGCTAATTTATTGCAAACAAAAACGAAGAGGATACCAATAAATTATAAAATATTTATATAAATATTTTTTTAGTATTGGAATCCTTTTTTGTAATTATTCTAATTTTAATTAATGGTGAATAAAAATAATGTTGTAGTCGATATAATGTTTGATAGAAAATCTTGCATTAAAATTGATTTCAATATTAGTTGGTTTATGAAAAGAGTGTTTTTTTAAAAAAAAACAACTTTTACAATCAAGAGAAATTAAAATTTAAAGCAACTTTTTTGATCAAGACAAATTAAGATTTATTTTTATTTCTATTTGAATTTACAATAAATGCTTTTCATTTTCAGATTTTTTGAAAACAAAAAGCACTGCTGCTTTCTTGTGCACATTACAATGCTGTAGTGATATCAACGTGTTTGAGAATTATTCCACTAACACTACTACAGTAAACAAATGAAGCATCAACCTAAAGTATATCATTGACATAATGCATTATCATCAATTTTTAATAAGGATACAACATGTTTTAATGGTCAGAGAGAATTTGAAGTCTTACCGTATCTGCACTACAGGGCACTACCAGGTTATTTGAACCTGGAAAATTTATAGAGTAGGCAGATACGTGCAGATAAATCTAACTTTTATATATATCAACCGTCAGTGCTTGCCAATAGCTCAGGGAACAGCAAAGATAATGTATACTTACTTATTAAAATATATTTTCAATATTAAAAAAAATAAAAGAAGCCACTGCCAGTAATAACACACATAACATTTATTGAAGCACATATATAAAAATTAAAATTGATTATTTTAGTATAACTTTAATTTTTTTTTTTTTTTTATAAAACATTAACTTAACTTTAGATTTTAATTTACAATTTAACCTTTTATTTTAAAGTTTGCACAGATGAGTTTAATATTTTATTAGAGTGTAGAGTATGAATAGACTACATAGATTGCATTTGAAAAGAAAATATTCTATCCCTGATTTAACCTTAGGCCAAAAGTTCACAGTCAAACCAACACCAATCTATCGGATATATCGATATATTCAGTGCAGCATGAATATGACAATGCAATATCATACTGTCAGGAATGTACATCTGCACAGCATGGTTAGAAAAGACATTGACTCTCATCCAGTACAGTAATGGTACATCTGTCTGGTGAGAAGAACAATAAAAAATAAAAAAATCCATAGGAAGGGACTGCGTTTTCCATCTTACTATCCCATTCCATAGGCTAAAGGGGTGATCCAAGGAGCAGATAATACATCTGCTTCCGATGGTCAGTACGAAAAGGGCCTTACTTTGCCCAAGTGTGGTATATCATGTGATCCTGCACATAGCAGACCTTCATACTATATTTACTAATTACACCAATATATCCAATCGATTAACCCAATTTAACTACGAAACAAATAACATAAGATTTACCCTCCCTTAATTAAACTAATATAACTTTACAAATCTATGTAGCCATTCACACCCAACTTAAATTTAACATTTATTAAGTTTAGTTTGACAGAAAAAAAATCATAATAAAAACTTAAAAGAACGAAACAAATAACTTAATGGAAATGACTTAAAAACAAAGTACATCAAATAAAATTAGTTATTAATAATAATTTATGTTGGTCAGATAGGATTCTATTTCTATTAAATATGGAAAAGGTTTTGGAATTAAAGTTCTTACTATTTTGAAAATGTTTATTGGTTATATAGCTCTTACTGTTTTAGAAAAGTTCATCTTTAAACCGTTGCTTGCCATTTGGGTTCCAGTGTTAATTGTCCTGATGTCCTGGGAGACCGGATGCTGTTGGCTGTTTTATTGATTTATCCAGAGGTCTTTTACTTTAGCTGGTATTTTATTTCCAGGTTCTGATAGCCTGTAGTCTGCAATAGGAAAACAATGTCATTTTTTTTTAGAAAAACTGAAGGAATTGAAAGAGCATCTTTCAATCCCTTCTCTTTCAACTCTCTCTCTGCACTAACACATATAGCACACTCTGCTTTCACATCTCTCTCTTTTTTAGCAAAACTGAAGGGATTGAAGAGTGCATCTTTTCAATCCCTTCTCCTTCAACTCTCTCCGCACTAACACATATAGCACACCTCTGATTTCACATCTCTTCCCTTTTTTTTTATTTCCAAACTTTTTCTTTTATTGTAAACTTTTGGATCCAGTGGACATTACATCATGACGATGATGATCTTTTCATTGAGGTCCATTTCCTGAGGGATTTCTTTTATTGGCTATTAGTTTCTATTGTTTTTTCTCTCCTATTTGACCTTTACTTATACATTTTGAAATGCCCAAGGGCTAACTTACTTTTAACTAATTAAAATAATCATTTCCATTTTACAATAGCATCAATTAAATTATTGTACATTGTTTTTTATCTTTAAATCTTTCAAGTCTTTTTCTTAAGATTTAGTTTTAAAACTTTTTTTTTTCCTTAATAAAGTTTTGTGCGATTTTATATATATAAAGTTTAGATGACTTTTAACTTTCAATTTTTAATTCTTAAAAAAGAAGTTTTTATTTGTGAACTTTTCTTTTTAATGTCTAATTTTTAAAATAAATAATGTAATGGCATGTGTGCCCGTTATAATGTGAAGGAAATTTTTCAAAATTTATCCTAAACAAACATAATTTCTAGGTTAAATAAAAGTGCACTACACTCTCCATACAGTAGTGCCACCAAGTGCAAGCTCTCATAATCAATGGATGCAGAAAGATTTGTGCATAAAATCCCCTCATGCCCATTCATCCAACATCTTCAGACTAGTTTCTAACTAGTGGCCTTCATCAGTGAGGAGCCTTGGATTTGAGAGCACTGCACTTAGATCTTAGAATCTAATGCAACTCTCCAGAAGCCAACTTTTATCTATTTGACTAACTTGTATGGAGAGTTTGGTACTCCTATTAACAGCATGTGTAAGCATATGAAATGGTTATGTAGTGTATTTATGGCTTTATACCTATCCTGCCCATAGAATAACAGTGACTGTGGTTTTTGAAAAACTAAATACACCAAAATGTATAGATGTTGAACTGAGTTCAAATCTATATGGTTATATGAGCAAATGAGCTTGGGTTGGTAACATTATGATGTTTTTATCTTGGCTCCTAGGTTTATAGTTAATCAAATAGCAAAAGATGGCTGCTGGAGGGTTGTATTAGATCCTATGGTCTAGGTGCAATACTTTTAAATCCAAGGCTCCTCACTGATGAAACACCCAGGCTAGAAACTAGATTGGGGATGTTGGATGATTAGGCACCAGGTAAGGATTTTATGCAGAAACCTCCTGCATCCATTGATTATGAAAGCTTGCCAGTTGGTGGCACTACTGTACGGAGAATTTGGTAATCTTATTAACACATGTGTCAGTATATGGAATGATGATCATGTGATATTTTGATAATTAAATGATTATAAGCTTGAGTGATCACTTAATATTGGTTAGTAGTGGAACACTTATCCAATTCTTTTTATCAAAGAAATCCAATAGGCAGAATCTAATCTAGAGATTTAGATATGGAAGATATGTTATTCATCACTCAAGCTCACAATAAATAATTCTAGAGTCAAATAAGTAAGGTGAATTATTACACTATACTATTATTAGCAATACCTATCATATACCTACTGCTTTGCATAACATAGTGTCCACACAATGTACTCATCATTATAATATAAACCAATCCTTTTTGTCTTGTAATTAATATATTGTTTTAAAAATTTCACTATATGACAGCCATACGCTTTTTTAGGTTTCTGCTTCATTTATACTTAATCGTTCTAGCTGGAATCGTTTCTGTTTTAAATAATGTGTGTATGCATGGGTGTAGGTGGAAAAACAGACAATACTTAGTATAGTGATATAATTGGCCCACGTGATCACACACCTGTTGAAAAGATAAATAATCACCAATATACGTATTTCATGCTAAACCAGCAATCATCAGTTGGTCCAGATTACTATCTTCACACATATATACAATCAATGCACAGCTTTATATTAAGATAACCAATCTTCCTACTTTAATGGACAGGCTTCAAACTATGATGGAATGTTCAAAGCCCATGTAGGTTTAGCATGAAATATGGATATTGGTGATTATTTATCTTTCCAACATGTGTGTGATCAGGTGGGTCAGCAATATGAGATGGCATGGAGAGTTGAGGATCGTGTGAAAGTCTGAGTTCGAATCCCGCTTACATTATATATATATATGCAGGTTTAAGCCTGTAGTGATATAAGTAAATTTTTACGACCGTTATTTCGCGAATATTAATTAAATCGTTGGTACAAATAAATACTTTTATACTAAGTGTAGAAGCAAAATTCTCATTAATATAAACTTGGTATAAATAATTTTAATTAAACTAATAAATTGTAGCATACATAATATATTTAATTTATTATTTTCTATTTAATATTCATTCCTATTGTCTACAATTTGAAACATTCCAAAAAGAAATCCCTAATTCAGTTTTATTTACAAGGAGACTGGATAATTGCGCTCATTCGCTTTTGTTTACTTTGTAGAGATCCTTTCAAAAATATTCATGTTTTATACATTAGAATAATAAATATTAAAGACTTTAAATATGTGTACCTTTTATTATTTTATATTAATAAAATTTTCATTATATTAGCTTATTATATTTTTCCTATCGGGAACATATAGTTATTTTTACACTTTAAAAAAAAATGTTATTTTTATAATGTGCTGCCTGATGCTTTAAAAATATTATAGTAAGCATAGGTTTTGTTATAAATTATAATTAATTCCAGAAATTAATGAATATTTTTTTTATAAAATAAAAAAAAGAAGGAACTATTGTATTTATAAAAACTATTTGCATTACATATTAAAAATGTTAATTTATCAATTTTATTATTCAGTTATTTCAATAAAGAAAAAAAATCCTATTCTTCGATTAGTAACTTTTATAACAAAGTCATTTCAAAAGTAATATAAAGTTCGAAACTAAAATTAACTTTTTGCTATAGCAAGAATTGATATATAGTAATACTATAAATAAAAACAATTGTGTGATTAGTTGCTAGAGGGCACGGACAGTTCACAACAATGAGGACTGACGTCAAATGCCTCAGAAGGTCCCTTCCTTTATTTCAAAATATATTTTTGTTCTTATTCATTTACATCAAATTTTTAATTATTTATCATATAAAGCAGTGGGGCGCAGCCTTTTACACTTGCGATCCCCAATACACAGACTAAAATTTTAGCCACCCATTATATGTTGTTACCCCCTGTTAAAGTATATAAAGATAGTAATAATAAAAATTGTTTTACTGCATACAAGCATTTATTTTTATATTTATGCGCATATTAACAAAAAAATGTATAAGAATACTTGTTTCTTAGTGGATGTGTTGATTTGTACCAATTACAACTTTTTTAGCCTGTTTTAGAAAATGTGTACATTCAAGAATATAGTACCGTGTATGAATATTAGGAGGATACTGACACAAAGAATAAAACTGAGAGTGAACAAGAGAAATGACAGGAAGAATAAAACTGAGATTGAACAAGAGAAATGACATGAAGAATAAAACTGAGAGTGAACAAGAGAAATGTCAGGAAGAATAAAACTGAGAGTGAACAAGAGAAATGACAGGAAGAATAAAATTGAGAGTGAACAAGAGAAATGACAGGAAGCATAAACCTGAGGGTGAACAAGAGAAATGACATGAAGAATAAAACTGAGATTGAACAAGAGAAATGACAGGAAGAATAAAACTGAGAGTGAACAAGAGAAATGATATGAATAAAACTGAGAGTGAACAAGAGAAATGACATGAAGAATAAAACTGAGAGTGAACAAGAGAAATGACAGGAAGAATAAAACAGAGTGAACAAGAGAAATGACAGGAAGAATAAAACTGAGAGTGAACAAGAGAAATGACAGGAAGAATAAAACTGAGAGTGAACAAGAGAAATGACTGGAAGAATAAAACTGAGAGTGAACAAGAGAAATGACAGGAAGAATAAAACTGAGAGTGAACAAGAGAAATGAGAGCAAAATAAGCAAAGTGCTATTATGATCTGATGTCTATACAAACCTAATTGGAATATAAAGAAAGAAGTGCTTAAGCACAAAAGTTGTCAGAAACACAATAATGAATTGAGCAGTTTTCATGCATTTTTAAAGTGTTTAGGTTTTTGAGTTTTCAATTAAATATTTATTATTCAACATGAGACCTTCTCAAGCTTTTTCACGACCTCCAACAATCTTTCTGTGATCCCTTGAGAAGTCACGAACCCCAGATTGTGCACTGTTAATATAAAGCAATTGAATAAACACGTTCATTTAAAAATTCCTTTCTTCACTTTTTTACATTTCCAAAACCACTAACAACATTTTTAAAGTTCTTTTTGCTACTACTACTACTACTACTACTACTACTACTACTACTACTACTACTACTACTACTATTATTATTATTATTATTATTATTATTATTATTATTATTATTATTATTATTATTATTATTATTATTATTATTATTATTATTATTATTATTATTATTATTATTATTATTATTATTATTATTATTATTATTATTATTATTTATAAAATATATTTATTGTTTTAATGCAGTATAGAATTCTCATTTTGCACTATTGTGGAAGAATATGTGTGTTCATAAAAAAAAAATTAAAAAAATTGACTAATATTAGTATATATTTATGTATAATTAATCATTTCTTGTCAGAAAAAAACCACAAAAAATGTTAATATTTTTTATATACAATTTTTTTTAAAAAGCTCATATAATCTTTTATCAGGTTGACATTTCCACTGTTCTCCCTGATGGCAAATTTAGAAATGTTTAACATTTAATTCTAGTATTTAATTCTTTATTTTATGTTAGACTTCAATAAACTGGGTTTGATTTGTTAGAAATATAAATTTACAAATAAAAAACATCATATTTGAATTTTACAAACATAGAAAAAAATTACAAAATAAAGCTAATACTTTTAAACAGGCTTTAACCTGAATCAAATACGCCTTGAATTTTATAATAGTCAAGCAAGATCTGTATTTTTCCAATAGAGGGACCTCTCAAACCATGACAGAAGATAGCAACTTTTATAAAGATAAGAGTAGCCATCTTATCTTTAACTTAACTTTCCACTTATATAGGTCAATCTGAAGCAAATAAAGATCTTGCTTGACTATTATAAATTTCAAGGCACATTTGATACAGGTTAAAGCCTGTCTTAAAAGTATTTACATATACTTCCTGTGTGCTTAATAAATAATTACAACTTTAAAATGAAATAAAATGAAGTGCATAATGAGAATAATTACTTCTTTCTTAATCATTGATTATTGTATTGCTATTGAAAAAAAAAAATTAATATGAAATCTTTGTTGAATAAATTTCATTGTTTAAACATGAATGAACAATTATGAAGTCATCATACAGCTATGAAATTCTTTTCTGAAATTAAAATTGTATTTATAATTTTTTAAATGTTACAAAAGTTCCGTATTGTGATATTTGAGAGAATATAACAATCATAAGTCTCTTTTTATTATTTCAAAATTCTTAACTTGTATTTTTAAAAATGAAACATATTTCAGAAAAATCTAAATAGAAACATGAATATATTTCTTCTTTCATAATTACAATATAAATCTTGTGTAAAAATAGCCATAAATATATAAATAAACTATAAAAATATATAACTTTTTATTTATCACTAACAAAAAAAGAATGGAACATATAATTTCTTTTGCAATTGCTCTCTCTCTCTCTCTCTCTCACTCTCTCTCTCTCTCTCTCTCTCTCTCTCTTTCTCTCTCTCTCTCTGTTGAGCACCCTTGTAGGTGTAGTTTGGATCTTTTATAGTTTTTTTGGCTATACACCTGCCCTCTTCAGATTTTTTTTTAAACTAATAAATCAGTATTATTTTAATCCTATTTTTCAATATCAAATGAATGCAAAAACAGCAAAATAGTATTTTATGTAGCTGCAGGAATGTGAAGGAAAGTTGAAGGGCCATCAGTGTCATCTCCAAACAAAAAATTTTCTTTGTGTAATCAGTATTTATACTGTTTGGTTAAACCTGGGCTCTTTTATATTACAGGTTCTTAAGCATTACACTATTTCATGGTTCAAGTATCATAAGAGTGGCACAAGTGTTCCAACCAAGATTTACTAATTTAATGATTAGTTAAATTTCTCAGATGAGAGACCATCCTGGAATTTTTAACTTATGTTAGCTTCATAGTATATATAACTCTGTAATTAGTAATGATAAAATAGTGATTGTAGTCAGTGTGGTTCCTTCAGTCATTTTCCCTTAGAGATATACTGCACATCCTCCAAATATTTTTGTAGTAGATTACTATGGATTAAGATAATCTCTGTTATATTGCTTAGTACTTCAGGAATAAAATATTTTGATGTTGCATTTCCTGAGAATAAACCTATAGTCATTTTTAAATAGGATAAGAAAAGAAGATTTTGCCAATGAACATTTTCTGAAAATATTAAGAGATCAAGATATTGTTTTAAAAACTTACTTCCTTATATATTGACTAATGTGTATAGAACTTTCATAGATAATGCTTGAAAGAATCATATTATCTACTTGATTGTAATGCCAAACCAAATAAAAATTAAGTGATCATTTATAAGAGGTCTATCGGAGGTCTTAACCATTCTAAAGTAAAACAGTACATCTGACCATATTGTACATCAATGATTAACACATACAAAGCACTGACTGATATTATATGATTTTTTAAATTTAATATATCATTGTAAAATTAAATATATTAGTTATGGCCCTGAGATTATGGCTTATTTGTCCACCAACTTTGGTGTAAACAGATTTTACAATTTGGAGTGAAAATATTAAACAAAACAGCAGCCATTTTCAAAAGTACTTCTGCAGTTTTTCAATCAGGTGTTTGAAAAACTGCAGGAGTACTTTTAAAGTTCAAATGTTAGTGACATAAATCAAAAAAGCATATCAAACAATTGTTACAATCATATACTAGATGTGGTAAAAAAAAAAACAGGAACTAGTCGTTATTACAAAATTATAGAAATAAGAATAAAAAGTTTCATTAGAAGAAATTTGTGTATTTATATGTGTGAGTGTGTATGTGTGTTAAAAATAATTTTTTAAATAATATTCACATACTATTCTACCTCACATTATCACCAATCCTTATGCTTGCTCATAACTGTTATTAAAACAGGTAAAACTCTCCATACAGTAGTGCCTCTCATTGCAAGCCAGAGTAATCAATGGATGCCAGAAGGCTTGTGCATAAAATCCCTATCTAGTGCCTATTCATCCAATATCCCCAGACTAGTTTCTGGCTTGTGGCCTTCGTCAGTGAGGAGACTATTATATGAAGAATTTTTCCTGTTTTAATACTAATCTACATATCAGTTAACTTTTCTATATTTGCATTATTTTTTTATAGATGGGACAATTCGTATTTTGAATGGAATAGTTTAAGAGTAACATCTAAATATAATACAAGATATAATTTTAACTGCTTCTCAGATTGCAAATATAGATAATTCATTTAAAAATGATAATTTTAAAAAAGTATTACTAACAATCATTTCTAAAAAATTAGTTAATATGTAAACAAGATCTTTTTTTATAAAAATTTAGGATACAACAGTCATTTCTGTTTATAAGTATAATCTGATAAATTGTAAATGTATTAGGAGATATATTTATTCTATTATTATATTCCAGAGCCATCTAATGTAATTGATGGACATTGGATGGTAATTTTATATCCAAATCTCCAGATTATTTTCTGGTTATTGACCTTTTTTTATATAAAAAATGTTGAATTTTATTTACTCTATCCAACAACCACTTTTACATTTTATATGTTGTTACTTCACTTATTGTGGTTCTTTGTCTGTCTATCTAATAAAATCTTGAAGTCAATTTTCACCCAATTCCAAATTTCTGATCCAGTTAAAACTTTGGATACATATTTATTTCTGATGACAATATATTTTTTAGAGTTTTCAAACAATTTTATCTAAAAATTGATGAAAAATTTAAATTTATAATTTTATGTGAGAGTCAGCACTTTTTAGAATACTGCCATCTAATGATATAATATTGTATCAAAGCTTTTTTTAATTCTAATTTCTGAAAGTATATATAACTAAAAAGTAGAAAATATTATATATATATATAAATGTTTTAATTTATATAAATGCACTAAAAATAAAAAATAATTTTTTTTCAACTTTCACAGTATTGATATTATGCAACCAAAATAAAATCATGTGTTGCTTGTGTTCTTTATTAATCTAAGAATATTTTAAACATGAATACCACACACTTTAGTCTATGAAATTAACTTAATACATTATTGCATTAGGTAATTCTTATGCCTTAATTTTATGTTTTTTTAATTGAACAGGTGCCCATCTCAGTATCTTTCTAAGTGTACCTGTATTTTATAAAAATCAAATAAATTTGAATTTAGCTCACATAGTGTAAATTTTATGCCATTTTTTTTTGCAGATTAGGGGTATCTCATACTGCTTGTAGTGTAAAGATAAGTAATTTTATTTCTCCATTGTTTTGCAATTTGCAATTATTATTTTTACTTTTTTATATAAATATTATAATTTTTATTGTAAATAGTGCTTACAATAATAACAATCAAATTTATAATTATAAGAATTGATCATTCTTTTCTTAAAAGAAAGTAACCAACTGATACTAAGTATTTGTAATTTATTCTTGTAATTTTTTTAATCTTTTTATACAAGAATTACTATACTTATTGTAAATAATGCTTACAATAATAACAAACAAATATATTTTCTATAAAAACATTGTTTTCCTTAAAAAAGCACAGACCTGATCCCAGGTAGAAACTCAATTCTTTTACAATCTATGGTTGTATTTTTTCTACTGTTATATATAAATATTATATTTTTTATAAGTAATGTTTATAATAAATAAAATCAAATTTATTTCATTATAATAATTGATTGTAAGAAAACAATCAATGGATTCTAGTTCGAAACTCTTCTAAACAAAGTAAATTTAATTTTCAATTTTTTGCAATTTTATGATTATGGTTTTTTAATTTTTTTTACCCAAATATTATAATACTTATTGAAAATAATGCTTATAATAAAAAAATCAAATTTGGAACAATACTTAATAATTTTTATTAGTCATTCATTAGACTAGACAATGCGGAATATTTCTGGTAGTGTAGTTTTCATTACACTACTTTCATTTATTTAGTACTGGATAATCTCTAGTCTAATGAGTAACTAATAAAAATTATTAACATAGTTTCATTAAGTGATTTGGGTGTAAGTTATGAGGGCATAACATTTGACATATCAATTAAACTGTAATAATTTCATATATATATATTGTAACCTAGTGTTATTGACACTTGGTTTATTTGGCATTGTTTCCACAGGAAAACAATGCTATCCTTTTCTAGGAAATAAAAAAGTAAAATAATAATAATATGAAGTGATTAATAAAATATGCTATTTACTCACTGTAACGTGTTTTAAGCAAATAACTAAAAAATTTGGTAATCCAATATCATTTTGAAGAAGAGCATGAATAATTTAATTAAAATATTAACAATAAGAGCAATTTAATATAGTATAAAAGCACATATTATAAACAGTAATTGATTTTGGATGGGTAGAGGGAGAGTAGATGAGTATCTTATCATAAAGCACAATAACTTCTGGTAGTTTTTAAATTATTTTAGATAATAATGTATACAGAATTATACATCACTAATAAGCATTGTTAGTTAAAGATATTTATTATTTTTCATTATTTGTCAAATTACTTTGTAATCCATTTAAATCATACAGAAATATATAACTGTAATAAGTTTTTTTTTCCTTTTCTTTTGTTTATGTTATAATTAAATGATTATTTTTCTGTAAGAGGTCGCTAAAAGAAGACCGCCAAATTTTGAAGAAAGTTTAGTCTGACTATAGTTTTACAAGGAGGAAGCAGTACTGAAATTCGGTAACAAATTTTTTATATTTTTTATTGCAGAAATAAATATAAGTCCAATAAATTTTTAATAATATCATGCGTGGCTAATCCTATTTGATAAGATATTCTGTTTCTATTGCCATCTACCTATTTTAAAGCTTTTTATATGCAAAAATGTACTATCTTATGCTAAAGTTCAAAATGACCGTATTAACTACAGCAATCACGGAAAGTGTCATTATATTTAAAATAAGTAATATAAGTAATTTCCAGGAAATAATCAATGATTTGTTAACTTTACCTCATTTAATTATCTTTTCGTGGTATAAAAGAAAAATTATAATTAAAAGACATATTATAAAAGCCAAAGAAAGTTGACGAGAAACATTTCGCGCTCTTTCTAAAAGAAATTGTCTGCGTTTGAAAATAATGTAAGTTCCCCACGTTAAAATATGTTTTATTCACTGAAAATTATCTAAAAATAATATTAATGATCAAGGATATTTACTTATGCACCTGTATATTTTTTAAAAAGAAAATATAAATTTTCTCAAGGCAAATATCAGAAAATTTGTATGTGTGCATTTTACGGAGAATTCCTTATTAAAGACAAATTACAATTCCTAGAGTAGGAATAAAAACTACAAACATTAGTGACTTAATTATAACCATAATATAATATGTTATATTATACATCAATTTGAGTCGTTAAAACTTTATATCCACGTAAGTCAGCTGCAGTCCTTATAATAATAGTATTTTGGAAAATTCGCGCATTATTTTATTCATAAGCCAGCTAGCTAAAAATGATACGTATCGCCAATAGTAAAAAGAAAAGAATTGTATATGTGATCATCTATCGTCAAATATTCGTCATGTTAAAATATGTATTGTTTTCTTGGATCCCAAAATTATATCAGTTAATTCAAGGAAGAGTTAACATCCAACGCTGCTATGTTTTCTTTGCCTAATTTATTAATTGCACCAGAATGGAGGCAACTTTTATATAAATGAAATAATAAAATGTGTTTCTTATTTTAAATTTGCTTCGTGAACTACGAATGGATCAAGTTCTTCATCTAGATAAATTGCCCAACGGAAAAACATTTTTCTAGTGAGATAATAAGCACTTGTTAAGTAATGATTTTTTTACTAATTTGTAAAATTATGTGTATTTTTTTTTATATCAACAGGTGAAAGGCTGTATAGTCAAGTAATATTTAAATGACCTTGTAATCATAAAGGTATGTTTTCATGTAATTATTCTAGGTTAAATTTATATTTGACATGAAAAAAATTTTTTTTTTATAAAATGTGTTTACTTATGATATGCAATTATGGGTATAAATTTATATGTTAGATGCATAAAAGTAGAAAAATTTAGATACTTAATAGGTAAAATATCTAGTTAAAATTATCAGAAGTAATTAAAGAGAAGTGCTATACAGGATATTACTTATTTAAAGTTTGAAACAAATTTATACTATGTTAATTGAGGAACTTATTCCCAATTATTCTTTATTAATGCATTCACTTAATTTAGTTCAAGATACTATACTACCAATTACTTGTTGAATGTTTCTTTGGCAAAGGTGAAAATTATTATGGTTAATTCTGTGATATCCATTGATTTCAGACGTTGATCTAAGTATACCCCGGAACATAAATTTAGTGTAATTAGTGTATTTGCTTGTCTTGCCCCAATATAGCATAGGGATATGCTTAAGATTCGCATAAGTAATAATTGTAATGTCTTTATTTTGTGGGATGGAAAATGATCTCCCCAAAAGCTTTATTTTCCATGAGGGAATAGATAAATCTAGTATTCGGGTATGTTTATAACCCAAGTGATCGCTTCTCAGAGTTAGGACGATCAGTAATTTATATCGTATTTAGTGTATTTCATTCGTTAAAATCCCAGGAGAGGATTATATTTGGTGTGTGTTCCTATTATGCCCAAGTAAGAGGCAAGGACCCACCAAACTATTTTAATGTAGTAGTTAATTCTACAGACCTTCAGTGTTATTCCATATTCCTCATGAGAAAATAGAGATAATTCCACCACGGAAGGTGTTGAATATTGTGTTTTGTTTAGAAAGTTATGGCAAGATAACGGGTATATTGGAGGTTAATTCCTCAAGATCCATTTAGTAAAAATAGCGTGCTAGTATATATGATCAATGTCTGGATTGTGCGGCAGAATAGTGCTGGTAATCCACACGTAAGTCAATGGAGAGAGTAAGTTTAAAATTGCGTAATTTAGAAATTTTTATTTGCCAATGGAGGGTTCAAATACTAGGTTTAATTCGGGTTAATGATTAAGTAGCACTCACAATATAACTTATACTGAGGAATACAATGTGTATAACAACTTCAGTTGTTATTAAGGTAAATATTAAAAATAATAAGTGTAACTTCTGATAAATAACCCATAAATTATAATAAGTTATCTAAATAAAAACTATCATTTAATTAAAGATATGATAATAAAAATCGTTTGTACGTATTGCCTAGAATCAAATTATTTTTATTTTAAAACAAAAAGTTAGTTAATAAAGTTAAGCAGCCGTTCATATAAGATACACTAAATGGATGAGTTGATGTATCAATAATAATATTTATTTTGTTATATTCAATTTGCATAAATGTAAAAAGAAGATGAAGAAGTAGTTCGAATCCAGGTCTAAAAGTATAGACGAATTAATGTTAGTTATATTTTGTTTTATACATATGGGATCGAATAAATTGTATATGTTTGTTTATTATGTTAATCATAAAGGATAGTTTTGTTAAACTGTAATAATAAATTATAACCTTGTTCAAATTTAATAATAAATTATAGTCTTGTTACAAGTTGTTTTGAGTCATTTTTCTTGTGTGCTAAATAAAAGTGTATTTGCATGATACTTGCAATACTTTTCTTGAGTCCGAAATCATTTATGAAATCTTAATTCAGTACACCAGACAGACAATTGTAAGCAGATCCGAATATTTCATTATATTTTAATTTAATAAGAATTAATTATGGAATTGAAAACTTCAGACCAAGACATTTTATTTTATATGTGTGTAAAATCACTTTATTCCCAAACTAGTAGGTTTTGGTTGCACATTGTTTCGTACACATTTAAGTGAAGTGTCTAAGTAATAAATCTTAGTTAAATTATTGTGTTGTCATGGATGATGGAAGGACACAAAAGCACCCTTGTCTTTTCATCATTCCGACTGAGATTCTGGATTAAAAAAGGGCTGTATTATTCAAAATTATGCGTTGTTATTGAATATGGTTATCATCTCGTTAAATATTATAATAGTGGATATGTGGATGAAGACACCTTGAATTTAAGTAAAGTAAATGTTTCCTATAGCCGACCAGAATGTCAGTCATATGCGACAACACAATACTGCCGAGCATTTTATTAAATATAACAGAGAACCCTGAGATTAGTGTCATTATTATAAGTGCTCTTCAATTAAGAATTGATCAAATTAAGATCAATATTACAAGCGTGGCATGGCTTAAGAGATTGAAACTTCTAATTGTATAATAATAAAATATTGAGAGCATATTGGCAAATTAATAAATGTTTTGTTTTAGTCAGTAATATTAACAATGACATGAAATCATCATCATCATTGTCGAACAGTGCAAGTACTTACAGCTCAGAGAATGTGTTTTGGATAGAGAGAGAATGTTAGTTTATATATTTTTTTAATTTATTTTATTAATGATAATTTTTTTTAATTCTATCTCTGTCTGAACTGCATTTCGCTGTAGCTGAATTATTATAACTAACCTAACGAAGAGCTATTAGGTAAAATACAGTTTGCTACCCGTGCTATACGGAAGCGATTAGGCTTTACGAATTCTCTTTCATAATAATAGAAGCCATCGTTTGATAGGTTCCGAATTCTCTTTATTGAATTAGCTCATTTGTTTAAATAGAAGTCTTCTTTTTATTAGGTTAGAAATATATATATATACTGAACAATGATAAAGACATATGTAAGAGATTGTGGTCTGGGTCAATTGATGTGTGCTGATTCAGCATGAAATGTGTATTTTGCAGATTACAGATCCTTTTCACATTTTTTGCCATATGTTTATGATTACAACTCTCCCTAAAATGTTAAAAGTGGATAAAAACTAGTCCCTACCTTGTATGAGGGTGGTGTAGTAAAAATTACACTATAGAAATATTATTCAGTATTGGAACCACATTTATATCATAAAAGAGTATTTTTTTTAGTAGCAGTGTTAGATACCAGTTGTATTTACATTTTAAAAGCACATTGTAACCATTGTTGATTAATACTTTATTGTTTTATTACTATTAAATAATTAATCTATAAAGAATATCTTATTTGATTTATATATGTGTGTATTCAAAAGAAGTTCCAACTTTTAATTAAAAATTAGCATATAATGAACCATTAATTATTACTATTTTAGTCTTCAAAAACAAGTTTTAATTGTTAACCCACTAAACATCACATGATCACTATTTCTTATGCTATCACGTTACTGATATTAAAGCATCCATTGATAACTCTGGTTGGCACTGAGTGGCACTTCAGTATGGAGAGTTTTGCCTGATTTAAGTTTTAATTGGTTGTTGCTTTGGAAACATAATGGTTGAAAATTTAAATAAGATTTTAAAATAGAATTCCCAATTAATAAAAATGTTTTATTATATATATATTGTAAAAAAATTATTCTACATCAACAGCTTGCCCATTTTTAGATAACTCAATATCATCCAATCTAAACAATCATACAATATAAGTTAATAAATTAATATTTAAGTATACTTAGCTATAATATACAACAAAGTTAAATAAATGCTCAACTCTCATTATCTTGCAATTGGAAGGCCTTGTGCTTAACAATTTCACATTCCTGGTTCTTTATGGGATGTTACAGGAATGACCTTTGCTCTGAAACGGACTATTTAAAAACTATAATCTTTTTACTTGTGTATACATATAGATTTGTAAAAATGTACAAACTAAAAAGGTGGTACTTGTGAGTTTTCTGGTAAACCAACATGGCAGCCCATATTTTTGATAAATCTACAGTTTCAAGATCCCCAAAAAATGTTTGCAAAAAAAAATGCCTGCTAGGAAATATAATTGATATTTACATTTTATTTTTGATTACTATTATTTTAAAAAAAGAAATAATTGTGGAAAAATTAATTAAAATATATACAATTTATTTTCTTTTTTTTAAGATTAACTTATTAGCAGAAAATGGGGGGTGCAAATATAATATTTACACTATTCATGTTATCAGCATGCAATCATAATGTGACCATTAACTCACCCTTTTCAGGAGGATAGGATCCCGTACTTTTAAAAATAGTCCCTACATCACATTATGTGACAGGATGGTCCTGAATTTTTATAATGACAGTTTACAAAAACAGTGCTGATGAAACAAAAACATGCTGAATTGAACCCAAGTACAACACTGTTAAGCTGTCTTATCACTTTCTATTATCAGTAAAAAATTGAAATGAGTTATCAGAATTTATTCCCTTTTTTTAATTAACAAATCTATTTATTCATTTTGTTTAATTTAACATTCTTTGGTAGATTGTAGGCCCTCAAAACTGTATATTTATCAAAAATATGGGCTGCCATATTGGTTTGCTGGAAAAATCACAAGCACAAAAAATGTTTATGAGAAAACAAATTAGAATAATAGAATTAACATAAAATCCATATGATGCATTACTACTTTTATACAAACCCTGACCAAAGAATAGAGATGCCTAAAGTTATTAAAAATCTAAGATCACCATAACATATAGATATTGAACTGTTTTCAGATATGTGTGATTATTGAGCAAGTTGGCTTAGATTTGAAAAAAATAGCAAGTTTTTCAATTCAAGCTGGTAACTGGTGATAAAATAAAGAAGTAAAAATGTCTTCTAGAAGAAGATGCATTACATCTAAAAGATTCTGGTACACTGTTTCCTCTGGGGATATTGGATAGGATAGCACTGGACAGATATTTATTAATCACTATTATCTGAGATCTATTGATTACCTAAATTTACATTAGATGGTACAACTTGTGACTGTTATTCAAATTTACCATTGGTTTTTTAATTATCTTCAATGTTCAAAAATTATCATTGCTTCATAACACTAGCAGTAGTGCTGCAATGACTTCTGGGTAATTTTGAATTTACATTTAGGCTTATCTTAGACCAGAGGTCAGCAACCTTTTAGTAGTATGGTGTCGAGTCTATATTACAATGTTATTCCACGTGCCAACATGATTTTACCAACCTTATTATATTATATTATCAAAATTGGTTGTTATAATGGGCTTCAAAGTTATATAGTAGTGTATATTATATACTATAATATTATAAATATATACTTTTGAAGTTCATTATAACTGGATCTTATATTATTGGTCACTCAATATTTTAAAATACTTAGAATCATGTGAAAAGTACCTTTTTTAAATTTGTAATTTTTAACATGCTTATTAAAAATAATATTACAAATTATAAATTGCAACTTTTTACTTATACAAAGTATATAATTTAAATAAGAAAAAAATATCATGGATTCTAATATAATTAGCCATTTTTTATTATGAAATAAATTAATGTGATTATTGCCCTTGTACCTCTTTGCTCAATTGCTCAATGTCGAGTATGTAATTGGTCACTTTTAGCTTCACGCATGCTTCTGAATGTTCAGGTGTTAGGCAACTTCTTTATGAACTCAAAATATTTTTTATATGTGAGAAAATTTGTTCACATAAGTAAAACCAAATGCCCAAAGCAGAGCACAAGCAGTTTTTTTCAAAGAATTAAATCTTTTAGGTAATGATATCCAACAATTGAGAATGACAGCCAACTTTTCTAGACAGTTCCCTTCAAGAGTTTTCTGCAATTCTACAAATTTAGTTTTCCACAACTCTGATGACATTAATTTGATTAATTCCATTTCAAAATTATCAATATCCATCCACTCAAAAAGATATAAATCAAATGGAGTCATCTTTAAATCAATTAAGCCAGGTCTGATAAGAAAAGAAAATATGGCTGTGTTTATGTGGAAGTCTTCATGTCAATTGGAAAATTCTTTTCTGAGAGCTTCAATGCATTTTTGAAGTTCATCTCTGTTAACATTAACTGATTTGCATGGGCTTTACATTTGGAAAGTACTTGTGGGTGTTAGTGGTAATATCACACCAAAATATATCTAATTTTGATGCAAATCCTTTCCAATATTCAAAATGTTCTGGTTTTGTTAGACCCTTCCTTTGCAAATGCAAGTTTAACTCATTCAGGTGTTGATTTATATCAGTCAGAAATATCAATTTGCATAACCAGTCTTCATCATTTATTTCTGGATAATGTTGTTCTTTTTCATCAAGAAACATCTTGATTTCTTTCAGACATGATACAAACCTGTTCAAGACATTACTTTAACTAATCTAACAAACATTGCTGTATAGAGGGAGGTCTATATATGTACTATTAATTTCTTGCAAAAGGGATTTAAATTGCCTATGTGTTATGGAAGAATGAAAAACTATGAATTAATTATTTTAATGACAGTGTCCATTACACAATTTAAGCATTGTGATGAGATTTTTGCAACTAAATTTTCATGGTGTATAATGCAATGGAAACTCAATATTCAATGTTTAATAAGATTTTCAAGAAGTTTAACAAATCCCTTTTCCTTTCCGACCATTGCATTTTTGGCATCAGTAGTAACACTAAATATTTTATTTATGTTGATTTTCTGATTTTCAAAATAATTGAAAAATGCAGTGAAAATATCATGTCTGTTTGTTGTACCAGTAAGAGGAATCAAGCAACACAATCCTTCATAAATATGATTGTCACAATATCGTGCAACTATTGCCAGGTGTGCCCCATCATTTACATCAGTGCTTTCATCAACAGCAATTGTTGTAAACTGTTTTTCTCTTTTGTTGATACATCTTCAGCCATGTCAGTTATTCTTCTTTGAATTGATCTTCCAGAAGCTGATATTTTTTGAATTCGAGACAGTATTGTTTGTTTATTTGGTAGATCACTGAATAAGATTTCAGCATTTTTCAAAAACGTTTCTTTGATGAACTGTCCATCTGTGAAAGGTTTGCTTTTCAAAACCACACAATGTGCAATTGTATAACTACATTCGGTGGCTTTATTTTGGGTTCTAATTATTTAACTAAAATAATTAGTTTCTTTCTTAAAGGCAAAAACAGCTCTTTTTATAGCTTCACTTTACTCATCTGAGTTTTTAAACATGAACACATGTTTAATTTGATAATGTCTTTGTACACTTGAGGTACAACATAAATACTTTCACAGCATAATATACACACAGCCACAATCTTTTTGCTGTACAAATTCATATTCATTTGTCCAAGAGTCTCGAAAAGAGCGAATATCATGTTTTTGTCTTTTGTGGGACATTTTGGGAATCTCTCAGTCACTATGCCATGAGAATCTCTTTTTCGAAAGAAGCGCCACCAATGAGCGTCGATTATTTACCATTCATCTACCAAAAATAGCTTTCTAAAATTGATAACATAATAAGCTTTTTATTTGAATTACGATCTCATTTTTAATTTTATCAGAAGTAAAATACAAATATGTAGAATTTTTTTCGCTTGCAAACAAAAATCTTTTAAATGAAGTCAAGTGTATTATTTTCTGGTAAATAATGATTTAATCATAAATTCAATGTTGAATGTAAAAAAAAAAAAAAAAGTCTCTGAAATTAATTTGTTTTTTTACTATTTCAATTTATTCCGAGTGCCATTGATAATTGTTGAAGTGCCAAGCATGGCACGGGAAACATAGGTTGCCGACCCCTGTCTTAGACTGTAATTCTGATTAAAAGTAGAGGATGTTCTTAATGAATAATTCCTGGTTTTGGTGAGCAGCAAACAACCATTATTAATGACGAAGTATCATCACTTGGTTGTATCTCACCACTATCTAGATATATCTGCCTTTGAGCAGAGAATTTAACATGCTTATCATTGTGTTTATATTGCCATATGGCTGGGCATAATATTCTTGGCCTTTTAAGAATAACACACAACCCTAGAAACAAATATATTTATTATACATTATAAATATAATACAAATATATATATAAATACAGATACATTATTTAATATACAGGGTATATATGAGGGTTCGCTTATATACAGTACTTTGCATCTGCTATTTTGGGGAATTTATGCATGTTTAACTATAGCATGCAGCTAATGTTTGGGAGAAAAGCAGTAACTCTATGATCCGGACACTTCCATTCTATAGGTAGCTTGCCTCATGTGCAGATATAGTAATGATAGCAGCTAACAGTTTCCAGCTCCATAGTTGAGTTTGCAAACCTGCTTGTACAAATTGAGATTCATGTGCATATGGACATTCAATTCTGATAGTTATTTTATCTTGCATTATCTTTTTACTTCTCTAATGGACCTATATATATAAATATATATTTGAAATACACACATTTTTCATATACCTGGAGCTTAATTGTAAATATACAGGATTTGAACACAAACTTTCAAGCATCCTTCAACTATCCACATTATCTTATACCACTGATACACATGACCACACATGTGTAAAAAAGGCAAATACTCACCAATATACATATTTTGTGCTGAACCAGCATTCATCAGTTGGTCCAGATCATCACACACACACACACACATATATATATATATATATATATCATCATCATCATCATTATCAACCATTATCAATCCACTGCAGGATGAAGGTCTCTCCAAGTTTAATCCATCTTCTCCGATCTTTAGCTTCTCTTCTCCACATCACCCCTACACATTTTCTTATTTCATCCATCCATCTTACATGTGGTCTCCTTCTGGGTCTTTTACAATCTCTTGGAATCCAGTTTAAAATTTCAATTGTCCATCTATTATCATCTCTTCTAGCAATATGTCCAGCCCAACTCCACTTCAATCTTTTAATTTTTTCAATGAGGTCAGCAACACCTGTTTGTTCTCTTACCCATACATTGCGTTTTCGATCTCTTCTTGTTACTCCCAACATACATCTCTCCATACTTCTTTGAGTGGTCTGAAGTCTCTGTATTGATCTTCTATTAAGTGTCCAAGTCTCAGATCCATAAGTAAGAACTGGTAAAACACATTTGTTAAAAACCTTTCTTTTCAAACACATAGGCATATTTCCTTTTAATATCAAGTTATTTCTACCAAAAGCACTCCAACCAAGTTTAATTCTATGATTAATTTCCTCTATTATGTTTCCATCTGTATTAATAATCTGACCAAGGTATTTGTAACTCTTAACTTCTTCTAATTCATCATAATCAATCTTTATTTTCATATTTTGAGCAAATCAATGCTCAATTTATATTAATATAGCAAATCTTCATACTTTAATGGACAGGCTTCAATCTACTTCAACCTCCTGTCCATTAAAGAATGAAGACTTGCTATCTTAATATAAACTCAACACTGATTATATATGTGTATGTGTGTGGCAGACGGTGATTTGGACCAACTGATGAGTGCTGGTTCAGCACGAAATATAGATATTGGTGATTTATCTTTTTTACATGTGTGTGGCCATGTGTATCATTAGTATATAATAGTGTGGATTGTTGAAGGGTGCTTGAAAGTTTATGTTCAAATCCAGTCGAACTTTACTGGAAATTATTGGATTCACTGACCTACTTTTCCAATTGGTCTAGTTGGCCATTGCCTATTTATTTCCTTTTTTTGATATTTCATTGGTCTGTCTAAGGTTATAGTAAGGTTAAATTCATTATTTGAGAGTAAGCCTCTGCTGAGTTTGTATGAGTTCACCACACTTAAGTAAATTATAATTATTAAATAAGGAACTGTGATAAATTGAAGAATGATGTTAGAGAAGAATGTAGATAAATCAGGAGAAACCTCGTAGATAAGTATGAAAAATTTCTACTGATTGTTGTCTTTGGCAGAATAATTCAGAGCATTATTTTAAAATTCTATAATCAAAAATCTAAAGGTCATTAATAGTATATGTTTCAGATGAGAAACGTTGATTACTGTGGTATCATCCCAGTAGAACGCTGCTCAAAGTTCGTATTATTTTTTTAAATAATGATTATTATCAAAGTTTATTAAAAATATATTAATTAGTTTTAATAATGACTTTTTATTTATCAAAAGTTACAATCAACTAATTAACTGTTACAATTTTATCTTTGTTAATTGACATTAATTTTCACTTATTTGTCATTTGAATAACTTTAAAATAGGTTAACTGGTCAGGTGAAAACATTGAATTATTGCAAAAATCCAGTTTAAATTTCAAAATAAAATTTAAATTAATTAATTATCAAGATAATAATAGCATATATTTTTTTAATTATTTATTATTTTATTGATAATTATATATTTGTATATCTCTGCATTAACGTGAACATCTGCCGCATTAATATCATATTAATGATATCATGCAATTCTGAAGTGGAAATTCGAGCCAATATATCATTTTATTTTATTCACCCATAAAGTATTTGATAGAAGTTTGGACACACATTTTATAAAACTTTGAATAAATATAATGGGTCTATCTGATCTTAGAAGAGGATAATTGTTGGTCTTCAAATAACTTTTCATCAGCAGCTGATTTAAGTATGATGATTACCCTCATTAAAAATGAGAGAATAAAACATGTTCATCTATTATTGATAATCAGTGCTTATTGATAGAGAACTGATAGACATTATAGCCAAAAAATCCTACCTAACATAGTAAAATATATCAATAAGAGTACCAAACTCTTTATACAGTAGTGTCGCCAAATGCAAGCCTTCATAATGAATGGATGAATGGGTGCATGGATGCTGGAAGGTTTGTTTTTGCATAAAATCCCCATCTAGTGCCTACTCATCCAATATCCTCAGACTAGTTTCTAGCTTGTGATATTTGTCAGTAAGGAGTCTTAAATTTCAGAGCATTACACTTAGATCTTGAGATTTAATGCAACCCTTCAGCAACCATCTTTTATCGATTTGGTTAATTTATAAAGCTAAGAGCCTAAGATGAAAACATCATAATGTTTCCAACCCAAGTTTATTGGCTTGAATAATCATATACATCTGAACTCAGTTGAGCATCTCTACATTTTGGTGTCTTTGGTTTTTCAAAAACTACAGTCACCATTATTCTATGGGCAGGATGGGTATAAAACTATCAAAACATCACATGATATATTACTGCAGATATTGATATATGTTTGAAAACTTTAGCATTTATCATATAATCTGTTATGAATTTCATTAAAAAAATATTTATGCCTAAATTACCATTTTTGGCATGAATACAATAATGCCCCCTGTATAATGCCTGTCTTAAAGCATGTAATATGGTTATATAAACCAGGACTCTCAAACAAATATGAAGTGATGTGATGCACTGTGATTTCTCCTTATACAGAGTCAGGAATCTCTCAGCAACTTCTAGAGAAACCTGTTAGCCACTTTACCTTCCCTTTCCATTCCCCACCCTGTTTCTCCATATCCTGCTCCATTCCATTTCCACAACATGCTCTTTGTCAACTCCATAGCCTTCATATCTAAATCCCCCTTTCTGTTCCCAACCCCAGCATAAAACCAATAACCCACTTTCTGTAAAATCCCTTTGTTTATATTTAGTCTTTCATAACTTCATTATTTGTACCCTTTCTGCTTTCAAGCATTTACATTGAATCAACAGGTGCCTAATATTTTCTACACTTTCCTTACACAACTTGCAGACTAAAACACCCATATTTTTCCATTTACATGGATATTCCCTTGTTGCTAAAGATCCTATTTGAGCCTTAAACAGTAAACTACTTTCCTTGTTATTATCCTAAATTATCTCGCAACCAATGTTCCCTTTACTTCTATATATATTTAAACTCTTTTTACTCTCCATACTAGTTCTCCATCTCTCCAATTCCCTATTCTTTATTACTACATCTATTCTTCTATCCCATTTCTTACCACCATAATACTCAACAATCCTCCTAACACAATCATCCCGCCTCTTCTACAAGTATACTGATATAAATTCTTTATCCAAATCTTCTGCATATCATATTACCTTTCTCACCCATCTTGTTGCCTGCCCTTTACTCATAACCCAATTAAATACTATTTTGGCTATTCTTTTATTATTCATAAACTGCAATCTACCGAACATTTTCATTTTGCTTTTTGCATTTCTCATATAAAAACTTGACCATCACATTTCTACTTGAATTGTCTCCTTTGCTGTCCACACATCTGTTTCTAATGCATGTCTTCCTATTTCCCTTTATACTTTTTCTAAATAATCTAATACCCCTTTACTAACACAAAACACATCATTGCCATATGTTAATCCTGCTACTACCATTCCCTTCCATATAATTCTAGCTACATCATATTTATTATATGAAAACACTTAATTTCTTTATCAATCCCTTTCTTTTATTTGCTTTATTTATCAATTTTTTCTCTCATTCATTCAAGCAATTTTTCTGATTACTCAAAATGATTCCCAAATAACTACATCTATTCACCACACTTAATTTTATATCCCCCAATAAAAATTCTTTGTCTTCTCTTTCCCCGGTATTAACCATCGTTATATTTGATTTTTCTTCACTAAATTTAATCCCATCTCTCTACCTACCCTTGCGCATGTTCTCAGCATAACTTCCATATCTTCTGTCTGCACACAAAAGACATCATCTGCAAAAAAAGACCTGACATAGTATATACTCCCTTGCCACCTATTAATGGTATCTCTATCCATCTTCCTAGTCTTTCTATTGCTCTCTCCATTTCACTCAAATACAACAAAAACAAAATAGGTGACATAGGGCATTCTTGCCTTAGTCACACCTCATTTTTAATTTTAACTGATTCTATATCCCCTAATTAATATATATAATAATTATTTTTATATAATTTCTTAATAAACTTATCCATAATCTATTTCTATTTACTCTGTCATGAGCCTTCTCTATATCTATAAAACTCATATATAACTGTCTACCTGAATTCCTACTCATATCCACAAGTTGTGTAACTACAAATAAACTAATCTCCTATACACTTATCTGATCTAAAACGTCCTTGCGTTTCCTTCACTACATTATTTTCTTCCATCTATTTTGCAACTCTTCCAGCTACCATATATGAAAAGACTTTATATAAAACTGATGTTACCACTATCAGTCTATAATTGTTTAACTTTCTATGATCCTTACTCTTTCCTTTAAATAATAATCTTATTCTTCTATTACTTCAACTATCCGGAAAAACCTCTTCTGTGCCATCTTATTAAAACATGATAATAGTTTTACCTTTCCCTAAATTCATTACCATCTTTGCTGCCCATCCATCTAAATCTCTTGCCTTACTACTTTTCAATTTCTTCCCTGCCTCATTCCGTTCATTTTCTGTAAGCCTAATATTCCCATTACTATATGTTTTCATATTTTCTATCCCTCTGTCCTTCACATCTAACATCTTTTCTATATCTATTACATACCTATTCAAGATTCTAATTCTTCTCTAGAGCTACACTCTATTCCCTCATCATTTAGTACTACTATCTCTTTCTCCCCAACATTTCTTTTTTTTTAATGTAATTCCAAAATTTTTTACTCCTATCTTTTCCACTTTTATTAATATCCTCCAACAATTTACTATTCAATTTTCATTCTCTCTTTATAATTATCTATTTTAGCTAACTTCTTCTTTTCTAAGTAATTTTCCCATTTAGCATTAATATCTTTTTCACTTTCTTTGTTCTTAATAGCACACTTATATTCTCTGCATAACCGTTTTTAATAGAGCTCCCTCTTGTGCATATCTATATACTTGGGGGAGGGGGTAATAAGATTAGAATTAGATTTCAATGTTTATCAAACATATCAAAATGTATACACATGTATTGTCATCTAGAAACAATTTTTTTATAAAAAATATAAGTAATAGTGAGATTTTTTGACATAAACTGACTTCAGTTAAGTTAGCAGGATTATAAAAGAAGAAAATAAATAAATATAAATATTAATCAATATCAGTTCGTGAATTCTTAATTTATATCTCAAAATGTTGCTTCACTGAACATTTAAACCAAACAAGATATTATTTTATACAGTTTTTCTGTTACAGTACAATTAGGGAGAGAAGAAATATTTACCAAAATATATATGGCATGATTGGCAGATACATCACAATTAATCAGATTGAACCCTCCTGAATTAAATCACCAGGTACAATTATTCCAAATTATTATTCTCTACCATGACATGAGTATACATGTCAAGAATATTCTCCTAGTTCAAACATTACCTTACATTAATGCATCACTGTTTCAGATTTTGTAAACATTCTTAGGAACCAGATTACCCCACCTCTTCCATGGTTATATATTCCAATTCATGCAGTGTAAACAATATATAGTTTTGAGGAATATGAAAATTACATTACAAATCTCTCTTCACTAAGTGATTTAAACTTTATCGAACTTTGTGATTCCGCATAGAGTGCAATTGTTTTTTGATGTAAATGGTATCAGTATTATAAATGTTCTAAGAGTCTTATAAAAAATGGCAGTACACTCCCATATGATCTATGACCTAAATTCAAATCTGAATCATCTAATCAAAAAAAAATTGTTTGATCAGGTTCAGATTAGGCTTGTGGTTTTTAATTCCAAAAATCTTTCAGTTAGACATCTGCTCTAACTATCCAACATTAGTCAGTAAATGAGAATGTAGGTATTCTTAGCAAAATATCTAATCTTCACCACTATGGTATTTGGTACAACTAGTTAATAATGAATTTTTTTTCACTGCCCTTTTATGAGAGGATATTTTAAAGGTTGAGCAGATATTTTAAAGGCTGCTTTAACTCTCTCTTATTACAAATATTTGAATGCGGGATGAATGATTCAAGTTTCACTTTGTTTTAAAAAAAACTTGCATTAGTGTATTTATTAGGAAATTCTTTTATTCTCCCCGTTCTTATACCATATAGTGTAATCTTTTAGTAATTAATAGATGCTAATTGATAGTGCTTATTAGTATCCAGTATTGTTTTAAACAAATATCACCAAACTAGTTTCTAGCTTATGGCTTTCATCAATGAAAAACTTTAGGGATTTTTTTAATGGTGCATTTGAACCTTTAAAATCAAATGCGTCTTTTCTCTAGCAGCCTTTTTATTTATTTATACTATCAAGTTAGTAGCCCAAATTGAAAAACTTGTTAGTTTTTTTCTCTAAAACCTATTTGCTTGCACACTTATATAGATGTAAAACCAGTTCACTGCTTATACATTATGGTTACCTTAGTTTTTTATAACCTTTACTATCTTTATTTTTTATCCAGAATTGATATCGAACCAGTAACACATCACATGACAGCAAAGCATCATATGACCTTCAACCGATCATGTTATTCAGTAGCATTTTTTTATTCTTCCTATTCTTATGCCATCTAGTATAAGCTTTAGTAATCAATGGATTTCAGATGATAATGCTTAATAAATGGTTGTCCAGTACTTTCCTATGCAAATATCTCCAGACTAGTTTCTAACTTATGGCTTTCATCAATGGAAATCTCTTTGAATTTTTTTATGGGGCACTTAGATCCTTTGAATGTAACACATCTTTACTCTGGCAGCCATTTTTTCTTTTTTATAGTATTGAAGAAATTTTTTTCAATCTAAGCATATCTGCTTACATAGTTTGGAGATATTTAAATAGGACAACACTTGATAAGGATTTAATAAGCATTGTCTAGCATCTATTGACTACTAAAGCTTAAAACAAGATGGCAAAAAGAGTAGTGAGAATAAAAAAAATGTTAATGAATAGCAATATATGTAAACTAAGGTCATGTGATGCTTTGTTGGTCACGTGATGTATTAACACCGTGTTTATTTGTATAACACTAACACATATGAGTAAAGAGTATGGGAAATCCCGTAAAAGTTAAATCAGCCTATTTAAATATACCATTGCAGTAAAAAAAAATCTCTCCAACAGCTTCTTCCTTAAGAATAATGTGGAAAAGCAGGACTCATTTTCTGGATACTATAAATTTGATCATTTTCAGACTTATTTGACTCTTATCTAATAATAACTAGATATCTATTTACTGACCAATACTGCATAATTATCTAGGGTAGCTATAGGCTGTCTACTTGAAAAAGGATTCCAATCCAGTTAAAAAAAAATTCAACTTTATTTAGACCAGATTCAAATGCAAATTATGGGCATTAAAGCAGGAAGTGAATACTGAAAAAGAAGAATCAGAAACATTAATCTTTTTAAACTATAAAAACAATTGAAAATATTACATCATGATCAATTTGAAGCACAAACCCATAAGTTACAATTATGTTATTTTGATAATTAATAAAATGATCTTATTCATTAGATGAGTATATAATTCTCAGAAGGAGTACATTTTAAAGAGATTTCCAAAATGTATCTGCAATAAAATAAATCTCTATGTGGTTAAATGCAGTGGTTGAAAGTCCGACTCTGGAATAAAAGATCCTTGGAACGATTCCAGTTGTGGTACTTTTGGCATTCAAATCTTTTTATGATTTCCCAAGTAATTAAACCATTCTTGAAAAAAATGGCATAGCTGTAATAGCTACTAAAATCATTTTGGATTACCTTTTTTTTTTTACTGAAACCTCTTTCTGACATTAAACACAGGAAAATGTAAAAAAGCTTTTGACAACTTTTACCAGTAAAGTTATTTATGGTTTTAGTTGTAAATGAGCATAGGCCTACATAAATATATAGAGTTATGATGATAAACAGGCAATCAGGTAATCAAGCAGACAAATGTGTCAGAGAACTAATATTAGGAGGGGGGTAATGTTGCTATATTGTGTTAATGTGAATCTATATCTTCATAAGCCATGGAAAAAAAAAAGTTTGCTGCTAACTAAAAAAATGTCCTTGGTTCCCTCTCTAAGATCTTACAGGAATCAAAAAGAGCAAATTTTAATGTCCACTTCATACGTTCTTATCGCTGCAGCTATTATTATTATGTAATTATTCATATGGTAAATGATATACATCGACTGACATACATTAGCCAGCTGCTGAGTTTATTGGCATTTTACTTCAGATCTTAAGACAAAGAAACACCATGGTTTTTCTTCTCAACTGTCTAATAATTATTAATTGAAGCATCTTTTGAGTTTTCTGGACATCAGGATGAATACATATGTGAATGATTAGGTATTTATGGTCATGACAGATCAGGAGGCTGTAAAGTCAACAGTCAGAACAGCAGTTGGAGTCTAAAAACCAAAGGATGCAAAGAATCCTTGAATGTAAACCCTGGATATTTAAGAACGATCTTTTATTTAGGCACTCACAATTGCAGATTTTTTTCAAATAAGGGAAGATTATATAAATTGGAAGAACTAACTAATATTAAATAGAATTTTGATGAACTTTGTGAAGTCAGATAAAGATAGAGAGACAATTGATTTAAAAAGTGAAGACATACTTTACTACAAAGGCATAAATATTGGAAGCACAAATGAAGTACGATTCATTATAAATATATATAAAAAAGGAAGAACAATGTTGCACAGACTGATGTAATATCAGATAGAGTAATAAGATTAGTTTTTCAAATTAATGGAAGATACCAGATGAGGATAATTCAGATCTCTGCTCAACCAGTTTTCATTGTGATGAAAAGGCAGAGGATTTTTGCATGAACATGCAAAAGGCTTTTGATCAGACTGAACAACATTTTGAAATTGTCATGGGAGTCTTTCTAATGCTAAGACTGGCAAAATATTAAAAAGATGAAATACTGTGGGTAAATGTGGTTATGGTGGCAGAAATGAAAAAGACACTAATTTTTGGGGTCCAAAAACAAACTATATATTGTAATTTTTTTTTTTTTAGAAAAATGCCAAATGGAAATAGAAATAGCCAATGAAGATACAGTAAAATTACATATTTTGAGTAATAGAAAATATTTATTTCAAGGTTGTAATGCTATTCATAGATTGAACATAGGAAGTGATCTTCGATTAATGAGATTTAAGTTGAGATACATGGTAGTGCAAAACTAGAGTGAAGAAAACTATTTAAAAAGACAGTATTAATCGCTGAATTAAAATTAAAATTTATGAAATATTTTAAAATATTAATAGATTTCTTAAAGATAGTTCAGACTTGACTGTAGTCAATAAAAAGATAACTGATACTCCATTAAGAATTTCAAAAAAAAGATAGCTGATATAAAACATAGAAATTTACCAATGAGACAAGAGTGTATATGAAGAAACGAATGCATATGAAAATATTTTTAATGATATATTAAAAAGAATTGAATATTTAGAAAATTTTAAAATGGCATAAAAAGACTTAATAGTAGTTAAAAAATATAATTGTGAATTGACAAAGAAAACTACAAAAGCGAACAAAAGACACAAGCATATAAAACAACATCTTGGTATTAAAAGGAAAGTTGCTTTGGCAATAAAGAGAGATGAAACTATTATTAAAAAGAGAAATGATATCATGAAATGAGAGAAAGACTTCTATAAAGAATTATACAATAGTAAAGAATAAAAAAAAAATCTTACAATAAAATATTCCCAACAATTACTACATCTTCTGAATTGCAAAGTATTTTAGATAAAGAGATACACAATCAAATCAACAAAGAAGGAAAAAGTTTCAGAAAATGATGCAGATAAAAAAATAGAAAATTATTAGGAAATCACATTAAAAATTACAAACCTGTCAATCTTCCGTCTGCTCTTTACAAAATCTTTAACAAGATAATTTCAACTAATCTACACTGAACTGTGGATTTAACCAATCAGAAAAAAGAAAGAAAGAAAACAAACTGGATTCAATTTAAGCATAGTTGATCACATTCAAATTAGTTGTCATTATGCTTTTTATTCATAGATTATAAAATGACATTCAAGCAAACTCTTCATACAGTTGTGCCACCTAGTGAAAGCCATAGTAATTAATGGATGCATAGTAATGATTACTATAGCTTACCCTGGGTGGCAATACTGTATGAAGAGTTTAGTGCTGTTTTAACAGCTTATATAAGCATAGGAATTGGTGACCAAATGATGTGAAGTATTTCCACAATGACTAAAGCATTGGATTATCAAAATGAAGACTCAGAATATTGTCACCTTCTGAAGAATATACTACAGTGATTATATTATATGATGGTATTAAGAAGACTATCATTGAGAAGAGGGTACAAAAGGATGATTTCATATCTTCATTTTTATGGCAGTTTTGCAAAAAGTATTTTGTGGATTAAAATAGAATATGAAGGAAATAAATGTAAATGGACTTTTATCTAGATTTTGCAGATGAATGTGATTGTTTTTGATAAATAATGCTTCAGAGCTTCGGGAAATGTTGCAAGAATTATCAAATGAAAATAAAGTAGGTCTAAAGATGTAATATTACTAAAATGATGTTCAATGGATTTCTCAGAAAAAAAAATAAATATTGATAATTATGAATTAGAAAAATTTAACATCTACAAATATCTTGGTCAGAGTATTAAGAAGAAACATAATGGATGAAATTAATTATAGAATTAAAAAATTTGGATGGAATGCTTTTGATAGAAATAATATTAAAAGGAGTATGCTTGTGTTTGAAAAACAAGATTTTTAACAGATGTGTTTCGCCAGTTTTTTATTTATGAATCTGTTAGCAAAAAAATAATATGGAGACTTCAGACTTGTTAACAAAATACAAAGAGATATATATTAGAAATCAGAAAAAGAGTTTGAAAACAAAGTTTATGAGAAAATAAACTGATAATATTAACATTATTAAATTGTGAGACTGCTAAAGATTTGATAATGAATGAAAAGTTATTTTAAATTGGATTCCAGAATTATTTTAAATTGGATTCCAAGAAATTGTAAAAGATCTAGAAAACGACCACATGTGAGATGGATGGATAAAATAAGGAAGTTTGCTGATGTAAGATGCAGAAGGGAGACTATACTTAAATAAAACTGTATTAAACTTTGAGAGATCTTCATCCTGAAATGATTCAATAATGTTTAAAAATGTTGATGATGATAACTTGGTAAATATTTTTTAAAGTAACATCTCATAAAATAATAAATCAATTAATTATTCACACCCACACACCCCTCCAATAACATAAAATATTAAAAGTCTTAAAATTTTGAGAAGAGAAATCCTGATATGTATATTAACCAAGTAACAGTAATTACAAAAATATCTTTAGTAAAAAAATAACAGATTTATAGATCGTTAATAGATTAATAATATCTTTTTCAAAGTGTTCCAATATATATATATATATATTATTTGTAATTATATGTCGTAATATTTCCATCCTCTAACACTTACTGCTAATGTCTTTAATACAAACTTTTTAAATATATTAGCACACAGATTAGTATATAACACAATATTTCAAATAGTATTAATATCTCTTTTTCAGATGTTGCTGGCCTGACAATGGATATACTGAATTTAAGTTGATACTCTAATCATCTAGACTAATTAGTTAAAGGCTAATTAGTAAGAGTTTCATTTTAAATTCAGTATTCACGAAACTAAAATCCCTGATGTGATTTCTATGGTAGTATTGTCACTGTTCAAGCTAGCAATACCTGAAGAAAAAATGAGAATATCACCATCAAAACATTGTTACCATATTACTAATAGTTAAATATATTTAAAAGGTTTAAATAAAGTTTGAATTTTTCTAAAGGCAGTTAATAAGTAATATTAGATAATAGAAATTATCCATTCTGTAATTGCAAGTATAACATCATCATTGTAAACTTGCAAATATACATATTATATTTATTAATATCAGATAAGTCTAAGGCAGTATGCAACTTGGCTTATACTTAATGTTTCATATATGTAAATAGAGGATTTGAATTCAGGATTTTTAGTCTATTCATCCTCCATTTCCATCTCAAACAACTGGTACACATGACCAACACACATCTGAAAATGATACTTAATCCCCAATATATGTATTTTGTGCAAAACCAGCATTCATCAATTGCACCAGATCATAATCTCCCCACATACATACAATCAGTGCTTATTTTATATTATGATAACAATTCCTCAAACTTTAATGAACAGGCTTCAATCTTCTCACTCTTCCAACAATTCAACCATCCATTTCATTGAAAAACCAATGATGGAATGCCTCTTATTAAAATGTATATAGATCCATAATCGTCTGGTAATATGAGTAGTTATATTGACATAATGTTTGCATGGATATGACTATAATATTAAATCTAATAAGGGTTTGAGCATTCCTCCATTGGTTCTTCAATGAAATGGATGGTTGAATAGTTGGAAGAGTAAAAAGATTGAATCCTGTCAATTGAAGTTTGAGGAATTTCTATCTTAATATAAACAAAACACTGACTGTATATATGAGTGGGAGATTATGATCTGGCCCAGCTGATGAGTGCTGGTTATATTGGGATCAGATATCTTTCTCACATGGGTGTGCTCTTGTGTATTGGTTGTTTGAGATGAAGTAGAGGGTGAATAGACTGAAAAATTCTGACTTCAAAAAAAAATGCTTATTTACATATGTTTAAGTTTTATTTGAGAATGATGTTTAGTAAATTCTAGATAATTTTGTCATCATCATTCATTCAGACATCGTAAACAGTAATTTAAAGTGAGTGGTTTATCCTCACGCTTTCATTTCCGGTACTTATGATTTGCCCATATATAAGCATTTGGGTTGGAAAGAATAAGTGGATTCATTTTATTCTTTCATAAATACTATATCTTGTGTTGGGAGTGAAAGTATTCATTTATTATTAACACTCGTAAAAAGCACATGCACAATAGCTTGGAAAGGCTGATCTTTAATGTATTAAAGTAGGTATTGTAAATGAATATTGTCACTTTAACATCACAAAGAAAAACACAGAGTTATGAAGATAAAAACCAAAAAGATATTTTAAAGATTAATTTCATAATACCTACACATCAGTCTTCAGAGTTAATTACACTCGTACAGTTGAAAGCCACACACAACATGTTAGATACTGGGACATAAATGTTTACAGAAACCTCAATCAACTAGATTACACCATGATTCTCAAGCCAGTAGAAGTATGTGGGACAACTCATCCTACATCGTACGCACCCTACTCTCATAAGATGACAGGATTATCCTTATTTTTATTTAGAATTCACATGTTATGCAAATATGAAGCTGATAAGAACATAACTTGAACCAGTATGTAGCAGATTTAATTAAAATTGGAAATCCACAATTGTCTATCATCAGGAAAGTCAGTACGTTTTATTATAATATTCATAATAACCCCATCAAAGACAATAAGCTAAGAATACTCATACCATATATCCAAACCCTGGACAAATGCCTCAACAACACACTATCCAAAGACTTTAGCATTGCTTACTGGTCACCTCTGAAGACAAACAGACTAAACAACTCAAAACATAGAATCACACCCAAATTCACTCCTCAAGTGGTGTACAAAATAGCCTGCTCTCAAGTCAACTGCCAAGCTGTTTACTATGGAGAGACCCAGACTAATATAGCCAATAGAGTAGCACAACACAAATATATCTACAATAAAACTAAAACCAAGCAGGAGGCAATTCCATCTTCTGTGAACATGAAAGAGCATCAGGCCATAAATATAAACCCACCTCTGCCATCGTATGCTCCGACACAATGACCAATGCAAGATTAGAGGTGTATCATATAGCTAGTGACCCAAGTCCATCAATAGAAGAGAAGCGTGCTTTGCATTCTCTCAGAAATGGAAGTTGTAACTCATTTGCATCAATTTGCATAAATTTCCATTTCTACAACGCAGTTATAACAACAGCAGCTATGAGAGGAAGTAGTCTCTTGAAAACACTAAGCTCTATAATTTAATACTTTATATTTGAATAAAATTTCGCTTTTTTAAACATATATTTTCTAGCTTCATTATCTGTGCATACAGCGCATATATATATATATTAGTCAATAACTATATAAACCAATTCGTGAACAAAAAGTATACTTACTCTTATCATATGCTGATTTTTTGGTCTATTGGTTTGACATTGGGATACTAATTTTTCATTTCTGCAGCAAACTTTGTGTTTTGAAAAATGTTAATATCTTCCCTAATTGCTGTTCTTTATTGCATTTTTATCTTCTGCCAAATTTAAAACAGTTACTTTACAATCACCTCTATAACACAAATGGAGTCTACAGAACTCACTGGTTAGTCTTGCTATTATAGTTTCTGAGTATTCTTAAATGTCAGATTTTCCTTCCATATAATATATTGGGATGAAAAAATAGATGTATATGCAATTACATATTCTTAATATATATCTAAGTACTTTATGCATATATGTGTAGAGATGATAATCAGGACCAACTGATGATTGCTGTTTTAACATGAAATATGTATATTGGTGATTATTTGTCTTTTCGACATATATGTGTTCAAGTGTATCAGTGTTATGAGATAGAGTGGTAAGTGATGGATCATGTGAAAGTCTGTGCTCATATACCCTATATAATATATAACTATAATGAAATAACTTGGTAAAAGCAGAAACAATACATGGATTCTTTATTGCACATTACATGTTAGTCAAACTATAAACTTTAAAACATTCAGAATTTACGTATTTTACTCATTTAGATTTGAAGAGGCAAACTATAAGAAAAAAATGCTGGAATAGACAATATTATATGACCTAAGCCAAAGATGTGCAGTTGTGACGTAATTAATGTTGAAGCGCTAAAGCGACCAATGGCGGCAGCTGTTTCAATAAATTGATCAAAGTATGATTTTCTACTTTCATTAACAGGGAATAAATCTGTGAGTAATAAGCTCTTTAGTCCTCTCTCTTACTACAAGGCTAAACTGTTCAGCGAATTGAATCGTGTTAAATAGTAAAAATAGTGTATATCGAATAGGAACTATAAGAAAAGGTGATTTTTATTTCTAATAGAATAATTTTAATATATAAATGTACAGGAGATAATTTATTCTTAAAGATAGTCTTTAAAACATAAAAGCTAGACTTTAAAAGTTACAGAAAATATCTTGCTGACATAATATTCAGCACAATAATACTATTGTTTAAAAACATCTTATTGGAATAAAGCCAAGTAAATAATTTTTACTCAAGTTACATTTACTCAATATATATAAAAATAGAAACTTTTTTTTTAATTTGATATATGGAGCTTTTGAATAATTCAGAACTAATTAATATTTTGGATTGTCTTTAAATCACAGAAAACTATTTATAATAATAATTATTAATTGCTGTCTTTATTACGATGATTTTTAAAATAGATATCAAAATGTTATCAATTTATCGTGATTTTAAAAAATTTAGTCGCGATTTTCAATGAGCTGACTTAAGTAATTCAAACATTGGTCGTGTGGCAATGAAACTGACCCTATTTGTTTACTCATAAAACTATATTTTGTGAGGTTTAATAGGGTGATAAATCGATCGAATTGAGAACTAAAGATACTGGATTAAAGCTAATCCTTCGCTTTTTTGTTTGAACATCACAAGATCTCTGGGAGATTGTGCTATTATTGTTAGTATCTTGTTTTAATTTTTTTTTTTTAATTTAAAATTCGTACATTAATAAAATACTGGAAAAAACTAATTGATAAAAATAAATTTTGTAACTGGTATACAAATAAATATCTATTGAACATACAATAATAATAATATCACATGATCATCATCTCTGACGAAGGCCACAAGCCAGAAACTAGTCTGGAGATATTGGATGAGTAGGCACTAGATAGGGATTTTATGCACAAGCCTTCTGGCATCCATTGATTACTCTGGTTGGCACAGGAGTGGCACTACTGTATGGAGAAAGTTTTGCCTTGTTTAATAATAATAATAATATGAATTACTTCATGATATTTTTTTGTGTGCAGAAAGAAGAGAAGATATGGAAGTTATGTTGAGGACATGTGCAAGGATGGGTAAAGAGATGAGGATTAAATTTAGTGAAGAAAAATCAAATATAATGATGGTTAATACTGGGGAAAGAAAAGATGTAGAATTTTTGTTGGGAGATATTAAGTTAAGTGTGGTAAATAGATATAATTATTTAGGAATTATTTTAAGTAATCAGAAAAATTATTTGGATGAATGGGAGAAAAATTGATAAATGAAGCAAAGAAAAGAAAGGGATTGATAAAGAAATTAACAGTGTTTTCATATAATAAATATGATGTAGCTAGAATTATATGGAAAAGAGTTCCAGTAGTAGGGTTAAAATATGGTAATGATGCATTATATGTTAGTAATGGGGTATTAAATTACTTTAAAAAAGTTCAAAGGGAAGTAGGAAGACATGCATTGGATGTAGATATATGGACAGCAAGGGAGGCAATTCGAGGAGAAATGGGATAGTCAAGTTTTCATATGAGAGATGCAAAAAGTAAAATGAAAATGTTTGATAGATTGCAGTTTATGGATAATAAAAGAATAGTTAAAATAGTATTTAATTGGGTTATGAGTAAAGGGCAGGCAACAAGATAGGTGAGAAAGGTAATACGGTATGCAAAAGATTTGGATAAAAAATTTATATCTGTATATTTGTACAAAAGATGGGATGATTGTGTTAGGAGGATTGATGAGTGTTATAGTGGTAAGGAATGGGATAAAAGAATAGATTTATTAATAAAGAATAGGGAGTTAGAGAGATGGAGAACTAGTATGCAGAGTAAAAAGAGTTTAAATATATATATAGAAATAAACAGAATATTAGGTGTGAGTTAATATATGATAATAGTAAAGAAAGTAGTTTATTATTTAAGGCTTGAACAGGATCTTTAGCTACAAGAGAATATACATGTAAATGAAAAAATATGGATGATTTATTTTGTAAATTATGTAAGGAAGGAGTAGAAAATATTAGGCATATGTTAATTGAATGTAAATGCTTGAAAACAGAAAGGGCACGTATAATAAAGTTATGGAAAAATAAATATGAAAAAAGTGATTATACAGAAAGTAGATTATTGGTTTTTATGCTGGGTTTGGAAAAAGATAAGGGGGATTTAGATATAAAGGCTATAGAGTTGACAAAGATTATATTATGGAAATGGGAGTGGAGCAGTATATGGGAAAACTTAGACTGGGGAATGTAAAATTAAGTAGTTAACAAGTTTTTCTTGGTGTAATTGCTGAGAGATTCTTGACTTCATTTAAGAAGAAGCTACAGTACATCACATCAATAAAAACGATCTTAATTACTTGTCATTCATTGTTATAGACAAATCAAGGAAGAAATAAATTAACTATGGTCATTGTTGCAGTTTTGGAAAAACTGCCTAAAAAGTTAGAAAAAAAAATTTTTAATGAAATTATTTTTCTAAGTTGAAGTATATTGTCAACAGCAAAAGACCATTTTTTTGCTGCTTTGTAAATTCTAGAATCTCATAATATGTTGGACTATTTCCATCAGCTATCAGTGAATGTTGAATGTATAAAAAAATTTAACTTTTCAAATACAAACAACTTGTTATATAGGGAGCATACCAATAACTCAAACAAGCTCTTAATTGATAAGTATGGTAAGAGAAAAATATTTAAAACTGCTATCTAAAACATTCCCATCCCCAGACCAATTGTTTGAGCTATTGGTACGCTCCCTATATTACATATTTGTAAATACAAGATCATAAAAGCAAATGTCACACTATATATGACTTGCTTTATTGATTATTAAACAACTCGTTAGTAATAACACACAAAAAGACAACATGTTAATCTATTTGTATGTTATTACTAACAACTTGTTTGTATTTGAAAAGTTGGTACTTTGGTATTATTCCTGCTATGGCGTATTACTACAATGATGTATTATTCTAAATTTGCAATATGTTTAAAATAATACTTTCAAGGAATGTGTGGACAAACTTAATCGATAAAATTTGTTTGTAGATGCATGTCATTTTAAACATATTGCAAACTTAGAATAATGTCACCAGGAGTAAAATGTTATATTACGTGTAATATGAAAATTAAAATCTAAAAAAAATAATGGAGATGTATTTTCTTTATGGAGAAAGTAAAAATGGGATACTATGAATACTAAATAAAACACGTACTTTGTGTCTTTTTAATATATTTTGTGTCACCAAAGCCATCCTTTTTCACTCTCGCCAAGAAACTGCACCACATTGCACCATCAGAAAAATTCAGTACATGTAATAACAAACTTCAAATGTAAAAAAAAAAATCCCATTTCCAATGATAGAGAGATATATTCATTATGAAAAAGAACAAATATGAAAAAGAATCCTGAAACGATTTTTCATTGGTGAGCTGTAACAAAGCTTTAGCTGTAAGTTTAACATTGTATTTTAAATATATTTTTAAAAAAGAAACATATATATAAAGTTTTACCAAAAACAAAACACAAATATATAAAGCTTTAGCTGTAGATGTATATTTAAATATAAAACCATATTACTTAGAAATGATGTGATATATTTAATATTGTGGGGAAAAAATCACTGGCTGACTGAACCATTTAATATGTTCTAAAATGGAAACAAAAGATCAGTTTATTTGAGATGTATTAGTCATGCCAGGATTCTTGGTTGCCATGACATCATAAATGAAAACTTTGAATAAATATTACCAGATGCAAACATCACTGGAGTAATCAGAAATAATACCAAAGTACCTAAAAGTTTAAATAAAGTTTAAAATTATCTATACATTCAACATACACTGATAGATGATGGAAATAGTCCAACATATCACATCTAATATAATCATCTCGAATCTTCAGTAAAATTCTAGAACTGCACAACTGCTTTAAAATGCTTGACTTTATTAATTTTAAAAAATTCCTGAACATTGAAAGAATTTATCTACAAAAAATAGTAATGTATATGCCAAGAGTTGTACTTATAGTAGGCTTCTATTTACAATTTTTGAAAATTCTGTAGCTTCATAAAGTTAATAATTTTTGAGTGTGTCAACCATATTGTATAGAAAGCTAAAAAAATTTCTTATATTTGATTTCTGATTTGGATATGTAATCAATTTATATTGAAATAAAACGATAGAAACAATTCTAAATGTGGAACAATTCACCAAATATTCAGTGTTATAGAATCATTGTCCCCCCCTCCATTTGTAAAGTTATCGTCATATATATTTTACACTGATTAGATATTGACTAAATGTATTCATATGAATAAAATATTTACATTATAATAATTATCATATAGTGGTAGCTAAAATTGGCTTTAAAAAGAATCCTAATTTGTCCTCTAATGGTAACTCTTAAAAAAACTGATGATATGAAATCTATAAAACATTTCCAGTTTACATTCTAGTAATGCTAACTAAAATAAAGCCAACTAGTTATAGGGTTCAGAATTGTTACAAGATTTGAATTTGTGAGCACATCTGGGAATGAAATTTATAAAAACATTAGTGAAGAGGCCAGTATTATAAAATGTTTGGATATGAGTAAAATCTAGTCAATAAGAGCATGTAATTCATATTGTTAGAGATGGTTCCTGTGAAAATATTAGAAGATGATCATGTGATTGCTATATAATGTGGATTTTATTACTTTTTAAAAAAAAACATGATTGAAGTACTGAATCAGGTTCTAGTGAGGGAAAGAATGAATAAAAATTTTGTAAAAGATGTTGAAAGCCAAACTGAAAAGAATTCTGAAATTTTGCTGTGATAAATTTATGATTAATTAAGTATGGTGATAGAGGATTTACATGCACCTTTATCATTTAGAAATCAAAAGAACACCTCTTAACAAACTAAACTATGCATTACAAACTTTAAAAGAAGTGTATAAACTGACTTTTATTAAAATAATGAAAAGATCAAAATAATATAATGCATTACAAACTTTAAAAGAAGTGTATAAACTGACTTTTATTAAAATAATGAAAAGATCAAAATAATATAAGAGCAATTTTTGTAAAAAATGACTACATTCTAAATATGTGTAGTCTTATGTCATAAGAAATTAAAACCAATAAGACATCACAAAACCACTTCTTACATCATGCTATTCTGCAGTAAATTCCTTTTTCCTCATATTTTGTCACTTAATATAAGCTTTTGTAGTCAATAGATGCCCATATGATAGTGCTTAATAAATTCCTATTTAATGCTGTCCTATTCAGTATCCCATATTATTTTAGCTTATGGCTTCTCATCAGTGAAGAATTTTTGGATTTGAGAACAGTGCACCCAGATCTTTTGGATCTAATGCACCATTTCTCAAACAATTATATTTTTATTTAGTGTTTTCCTGAAGGTTTGTGATGATGGTGTTCTAGTGGTATTTTTATATTGGACTTCTTCCATCATCTAATATGTGTGTTGAATGTCTTTAGAAAAATTCAATTTTATTTAAATATTCCAAATACATTCAACTGTTAGAAATATCACAGCAAACAGGTTAGTATATGCACAATGTTTAGAGAGATATTAGTCTCCTCTCTTCTTCAGGTGTTGCTGACCTAACTAGTGACAGTACTATCATGGGATTCGAATCTGGGTTTTTAGATTCTTGATTTTTAAATTTTTAAGGTAACGCTCTAATCAACTGAGCCATCCTCCCTAACCCTTCCAATCCAAGATAATTTGCTTGTATAATTACCTAGGACTGAACCAGTTCAGTAACTATATATGATGATCTTAGTTTTTTTAATAACAATAGTTACAACTGACCTAAAACCAGTAAGACATCCCATGAATTCTGCTTATATCATGCTGTTCAGCAATAAATTTTTTCACATTTTTGTCATTTTGTGTAAGCTTTAGTAATCAACAGATAACAGATGGTTGTTCTTATTAAATCCTTCTCCACCTAGCATTTATTGATGACTAAAACATACACTAGGTGGCACAATTGTGGTAAGATAAAAAGAATTTATTGCTCATAAGAAATTTTGACAGTCTTGAAATTTTTACAATAGGTTCCTTATAGAACTAAATTCAAATATTAAATTTTGTGATTTTTTAACTATAACTTTTATGCAGTTACATTAACTTAATTGAGAAGAGCTAAATACAGTTGTTTTTAAAGAGACATAAAATAATATTAAATTACAAAGAAATCAAGTCATTGTCACATGACCTAATTTAACAAGCTTTGCAGAATATCCTCAACCCCAGACTGGTTTCTGCTATTAGCTTTTTCAGTGAAGTGCTAGGATATTCAAGCATTAGATTAAAAATAACAGGCTAAGCCCAACACTTTATCTTATAGGTAATGATTAAGTAGAAAATCTGAAATTTTCAGACATCCATATGTCTTCCAATCCAGCTATCTAACTTAAATAGCCACATGGGACTGAACCAAGTTCAGATACACCATATATTAATAGATTTAGCAATATAAAATCTCCAAAGCCTTAATAGCGAAAAATAAAATTACAAAGAAATCAAGTCATTATCACGACATAATTTAACAAGCTTGTGTCACAAATGTTATATATAGAGCTTGAACATGAGCTCCTGACTGAGTAAGCCAGTAGCAGAAACTGGTCTGGGTTTGAGGATATTCTGCAAAGCTTGTTCAGAGCTTATGTACGAGCTTTATATATAACATTTATAATAAAAACTTGTTAAATTAAGTCATGTAACAATGACTTGATTTTGCTGTTAAAGCTTTGGTGATTTTATATTGCTAAAGCTATTAATATATGGTGTATTTGAACTTAATTCAGTCCATATGGCTATTTAAGTTATATAGTTGGATTGGAAGACATATGGATGTCTGAAAATTTCAGATTTTCTACTTAATAGTTATCTATTAGATAGAGCGCTGGCCTTGTCCTGATATTTTTAATCTAATGCTTGAATATCCTAACACCTCACTGAGGAATTCATTAGCAGAAACTGGTCTGGGGTTGAGGATATTCTGCCAAGCTTGATAAGAACTTACATGCAAGCTCTATATATAACACTAATAATATTAAAATATGTTTAGAGGTATATATATATTTTACAAAAAAAAAAAACATGTTAATTTGAGGAATAATGCACTAAAAACCAAAAAAAAAATTTCTTGTGCCATAATTTAGGTTAGTGTTTTTAACTTAAAATAAACTCAAGTGTGGGGACATCTGTAAACTAATTAATTTAACAATAATGATTGAATTCGTTAATTTATGAAATAACCCCACTTTTATTTCAAATTTTAAAATACCAATCAAAATTGTGATTTAAGAAATATATATATGGGTTTTAATAAATTACTCATCAAATTGAATAAAACCTTTTTTTATAAAATATTTCCTTAATATATATTATTTTTTACGTTGAGATATCAGATATTATGCAGTAGACATTTTGTAACTATTCCTATTCAAATTTACAAATTAAGGATGTAAACAATCATGTTTATAATATTTGAAATAAAATTCGCAGACGTTAAAAAATCGTTTACAATATTTATTTATTTTTGTGAAGACCATGTTTTTTTCTTTAAAAAAAATCAAATTTTAATTGAAAAATCAAGAGAAAATAAGTATTATCATGGAATATTCTGCATTCACTAAAGAAATGAGTACTTATAATGATTTTATTGAATAGGCTAATTCCAGTCTTGAAATAAATGATTACCAAAAATTCAGTGTGGTTATAGAAATTCAAAAAGGCAAACCCAAAAAATATGTATAAATGAAGATATATCAAAGCAGTTTAATGGATGCTATATGATTAAATACAGAAGTAAAATGGCAGTTTCAGGAACTTAAGGTCCACAAATAATTGAATATCACTGTTGGTCCTTGAACATTCCATAAATTCCCAAGTGATGAAACCATTTCATTATCTGTTTACTACTTAATTGAGATTTGTCACAATAATCATTTGTTTCTCACACAATTATTTCTAGATGGTTTATAGGCAGATTTGCAAAGTAGTAGTGAGATTAACATATGGTTGCAATAGTGGGGTTTTTTGATTTAAATTAATCTAAAGTAAAAGCAAGCAGATTATCTTAGTGTTTGGATTTACAATAGGTTTATAGTTATGCTAATTATGTCAATTCAAAAAGTGATCTGCAGATGTTGATATTCTGAATGCTGTTATAAAAAGATTGACTTAATAATTAAAGTTAAGTAATGTAAAGTCTCAGGTATTTAATTTGTCAGTATGAGGAGAAAAATTGCCAATGCTTTTTTGGTTTGTTGATCTTAATATCAGCTTTATCACTTTAAACGTACTGATACTCTTTATGAAGAAAAACAGATCTTAAATCTTATTGGATGATAGTAATGTCTTGCAGCCTTACGTGACAAATTAAAAAATAAGTTAATATAACACACTTATATACGACCACATTTAAATTAATTATTTTATTCTCCCTATTCTTTCACCATATGGATAATATTTAATAATCAATAGATACCAAATGATAGTGCTTAATAAATCTTTATCCAGTGCTGTCTTATCCAAATATTGTCAAACTAGTTGACTTTCATCAGTGAGGGACTTTTTGGATTTTGGCATCTATTGATTACTAAGGCTTACACTAGATGGCAAAAGAGTAGGCCAATAAAAGAATTTGGTAACAAATAGCAGAATGTGTAAGTTAAGGTCACATGATAATGTGCCCTCAGCTTACACATATTGCTATTTATTAGCAAATTATTTTAATTTTATTGCTTTTTCGCCAACTAGTGTGAGCTTTAGTAATCAATAGATGCAAGATTCCAAAAATATGGCATCAGATTCCGATTTCTGGATATGGCATTACAGAAATTACTATTGTAAAGGTGCATCTTTATTAAATTAGGCATGTGAAGTGAAATGAATAATGACATATTTGCTGGACTATATTTAAGGATGAACTTAAATATGATTTTCATGTAGATGCAGACCTCATTATTAGTATTAAAATTATTTCAAATACTCTATGACATTGCAGTACTAATTGCTGTCAATAGAAATATTATTGTTGAGGATAGAATATATCAGAAATGTACAATTAAATAAAATATTGAAAACAATTTGCTACAGGTACTGCTATAAGATAGTATCACAAAGTAGCAAATACAAATATCTATTATGTGTAGACGTATTTGCGGCTCACAGATTGGTTAGTGAAGTCATATTAAGTTTTGTTTCTCTTTCTCTCACACATTTTTTCACTGGAATTAGAATCTATCATATGTTTTGATCTTAAACTCGGAAGTAAAAAGGCAATAAACTCACCATGCTGGCTATACATGTTAGTGAGCAGTCCATCCATGTTCGTATATTATATGAATAATCACATAGTAAATGCAGCTGCAATGTCAAGAATGTATAGAGTGGACTTTAGAAATTTCTCCTGCTCGATTCCTTTATGGCCTCCAAGATGAATCAAAGGGTTTTCTTTCAGTTAATTTTAAACTCCTATATATAAATCTGGGCAAAAATTTTGCCTTTCACATCTAACTTATAATTTTATGCGTCGCATATTATTTCAACCGTGTTATTTTAAAAACAGAATTATTACTAATTACATTAATCTGTCATTTACTGATACATTCAGACACGGTAATATATAAAAACAAAATCAATTTGTTGGTTGCTTTTAGACAACAGCTATTAAAAGATAATTTTTACAAGTGCCTTTAAATAATCGTTGTCTAAATATATAAAGTATTTTTCACCATCTCTTATTACAAATTATATTTTTAGATATTAATTCAATGTTTTTGTCAGGCTTAATAATAATAATAACTTTATGTTATTAAAAGATTATTAAGAAAAAGATTTTTGTTTATTATGGCTTCTTTTAATTATAATTTAATCTCTCATATTTATTTACAAAAGATAAAACAATCTGTAAATAATCCACGGAAGAGCGATGGCTACCCAGCAGTCTCCTCTCCCTTGTAGAAGAACAATATCACTCTTCGCCAGGCTTCTCAGTGATTGGATAGAGGGTGTTTAAGTATTTTTCCAACTTTTATTCTTAAGTTAACAATAACAAGATACCCATTATCCAACCAATATTGGATGATTTGCTACATTGAAAAGAGACCAGTCACCTGGAAAAAAAATTAAGCAGGATTAGAATCTAAAAAAAATGTTTGTTTTATGCGACCTTGATTCAAACCCAAGCATACACAGGATGTGCAGCCAATACATCTGAAATTCTTGACATACATGTGTGCATGTAAGTCACATAATAACAATTAACGCTTACATAAACTGCAGAAGGAACATTTTTTTGTAATCAAATTGATTTAGATTAAAAATATTTATTTTTTAATTTGGGTGATCGCTTGATAGCATAATAGAGAGATAAATGATAGGTTCTGGAAGGAGAGTGAATTAGATCTTGTCCCGCTGGACTGTCCAAGATATGAAAATTCCTTATTGATGAAAGTCATAAATCTAAAATTGGATAGAGCAGTATAGTACTATTATCTGGCATTTATTAGTATTTACTAAAGTTACAGTAAGTGGCATAGAGATAGTAAACATTTTATAGAAACTAACATCAAATAAATAATCTAAAAGGATGATAAATATAAATATTTATAAACAATTGAATATTGCAAAATATTATTTTTTTCCCTCATGTATCAAAGCATCGGTTGGAAAGCGAAACCGGGACAACTGCTTGTAAGGCGGCTGTGCTAACCTTTCGGCCACCAACGCTTGACAATTTAATTTTTTTTTACTTAAAATTACAAAGCCTACATTCTGTTTTAATAATTTTATGTATATAAAAAATGTCTAGCCAAAGAGTTTCGCATAAAAAGTAATAATAATAAATTCAACACACTATGCACACAAATTAAATAATAAAAAAACAATAGACAATGTGAAACAAACTTTTCTTATTTAAATTTTAACATTGCTAGCTTTTTTTGGCGAATTCAGCAACAATATTTTCTACTTGATAGCACGAGACATCTCTAAATGTATACATAATGTCTCATTAAAATAGTTATTATTTTCCCTGAGCTGATACTGTCTGTGGCAACCCTAAATTTTTGCACCCTAAGTGATTGCTTAGGATATCTATAGCTTGGGCCAGTACTGATAGGAACCTATATTAAATATTGTTTTTTAAAGTTCTAAAGTTATCTTTTTTGAAAATTATTTCTTATTGTCATAGATTCATTCATCTATAATTTATTTTTCAGTCCTACTGAATACATCTATTAAAAGAAATTAATTACGGATTATACAATATCTTATTGTTTTCTTTGACTTTGTCTTGCTCCACATCCTGTAAGATGTAAAATAATACTTCAACAAATAATTATACTATCTTCATGATGGGACCTCATACAATATGATCTTTTCTCAGCTTTCATTATTAATAATTACAACTTTTAAATATTTTTTTTTGTTAGATCAAGCTCTAGTGAATAAGAAATACAATACAGCATATACATTTAAAATAATTAATTCTGATTGGTTTGTTCATTTAAATCTTATCGAATGTCAGCTCCCGCGAGAAGACTGAATAAAAATTGTAAGACTGGAGATTTAAATTACAAAGTGGTCTTTTGGAAAATTTAAAATATTTTGATGTAATATATAGTATTATTAAATGACTTATTTGCTTTCTAGACTTTAAAAAACTAAAAATGATTTTATATAAAGAAGTTAAATTTTCATAGCTTTTTATCAGCACACCAACTAGCAATCAACTCTCAGCACAGAAACAGTCTATTCTCTCACACTGCATATGAATTTCACAATCTTGGCTTATCAAGTGAGATAAAGATACTAAATACCTGGCTCTGTGAATCTTTGCTCAATAGGTAAGCTAATGATACCAAATATCTGTATCTCCATACAATTTTTGCTTGTCAGGCATACTAGCAATACCAGATTTCCAGTTTTTACATCTTCTCATGAGGCAAACTATAAGTTACCACATACCCGGATCTCCATATGAGTACAATCCCTGCTCATCAGATGAGGTAGAGGTACCAACAACCTAAATCTCTGCAGGATAAGTACAATTTTTGTTCAATGGGTGGGCTAGTGATTCCAAGTACCCGTATCATCACACACTGAACATAATCTTTGCTCATCAGGTAAGATAGATGTACTAAATGTATGGATCTCTACAAGATGAATACAATATTTGCTCATTATGTGGTATAGAGGTGCCAAATATCTGGATCCTCACCCTTGCTTACCAAGTGAGTTAAAGATACCAAATAGCTGGATCTCCATATGATTAAGCAAAAATAATAAGTATTACATATCATGGGCAATATAGGATACTATGATTAAGCAATAAAAGTATTAAATTTGCCACTGCTTGTGAACTTTTTAATACAGTTTCTTTTAGTATTTCAATATATTAGAGCAATGATATAAATTTCAAAGCATTTTATCCATCTTTGGGAGTGTGAATAATGCTTTGAGACTTTATCTAATGGTAAAATGGGATGCTCAAAAGAACTATTGCATTCAGCAATAACTGTTTCTAAACTATTCATTATTCTGAGATGATAGCAGTTTAGACTGAATTGAAATATACCTGCTATAATAATGAACAGCTATACATATAGGGAAATTAAAAAATTTATTAAGATCTCTTTCACGAAAATTTTCATTTAATTTATAATTAATATTTGTTTTAATTTCTTTTGTAAGCTTGTTATTTAACATTTCAACTGAAGTAAGGATCACAATTCATGATTTTTGGCACATTGTTTTATGTCTGATATATCTTAAACATAAAACAAAACTACATTTAAGTCTCTTCCTTTGTTTTCTACTTGCAGAGTTCTTAGGTTAAAAATGAGCTAGATTAACTATAGCTAAATCACTGCAGACATTTACGAAAAAGACAGGTACATTTTCATTATTTGCAGGTGACACTTTTAGCAACATTCTCACCACTTCAGTAATTATGATTATTCATTTTTCTATCAATGACAAATCTACGAAACTTATGCAAAATAAAGTTTACACTACTCTTGCAGAGATTCTATTCTATTCTTAAGTTCTTTGTCAACAAATGAAGTTTATTATGTGATAGACAATTAATTTTTTCACTAAATCTATATAAAGTTATTTAAGGGAGTACAATTTAAATAGAAATCTTTTTATATTAAAGATAGGTGACGTAAGAAAAACTAACAGCAAAGCAAAAAAAAAAATCTTTTTTTTTTCTATATAAATATTCATTATTCTTCCAGTCATAAATAATCACTAGAGATTTAAATTATAGTGATCTATAAAGAGTCAGTATAAAAATGTAATCCATCGCATTCAATTATTTTCGAATCTTCTGAATTTAAATACAGGATTTGAGGTAGATATCTTACCAAAGATATGTCTCAAAGATGACATTACATTTTTACACATTTAATATTCTAATGTCTTGCACAAATAAAATGAAGGAACTTTCTGCAAATTTATCTTTTGCATTTTTTCAACATAATTATTGTATTTATTATTCTAATTACATTACAATCACATGAATGCAGGCCACGCTTATCAACACCAAGAATCTTCAATCTTCTATTAAGGCAATCTTTATTTTTAAAAAAGGTGGATACATTCATTATTCTACTCTAGGATTATGATAAGGACAGTAAAGCTAATCTTTAGACTGTAACAGATTGAGATTTTGAATTCATAGATGTTTAAATAACAATTAAATAGACAAATATGACCTGTTTTTGAAAGTAGACTAATAAAAAACTATTTTTAAACTTTTGAATTCCACTTCTACTCACTATTATGAAGACAAACAAACAAACAAAATATATGCATAACCATGTTAGAGATAAGCTTTATTTTGTAAAATTAGCAAAATATGCTAGTGCATTTTTGACTACTTAATCATAATAGTTGTAATCATGGCATTGATGATGAAAAATTATAAATGCCACAATTTTCTTTTCATCATCAATGCCAGGATTATGACTATTATGATTAAGCCAAAAGTGCACCAGGCATACTTTGCTAATTTCACAATATAAAGTTTATCTCTAATAAGATTATGCATGTACTTTGTTTGTTACATTTTCCAAGATATAGCTCACTAAATTTTTGAAATTACATTTTATTATTAAGATAATAAAGTTGATTTTTCTCAAAGCTAGATGGTTCTTAAATATAAATCACATGAAAGCAACTTATGCACATACCTTTTTCTTTAAAGGTTGCCTTGGCAACAGATGTGAGTTTTTTGGTGTTGATAAGTTTGAACAAGTCTCTCATGATTTGCATTTAAGAGACATCTAGCTTTGAGAAAAATCAGATTTATTACCATAATAATTACAGATATCACTGCTTTTAGCTTTCTAAATTAAAGGTGTTTAATCATTTGACCATATCATAGAGCACTCTCATTTCAAATACGTTACTCAGAACTATCTTGCATGCAGACTCATAACAAGTCAATAAACTTGCAAATACAATTTTACTTTTCATTTATCAAAGCCCACTCATTTAGTCTGACAAAGGATATTGATAAATAGTGAAATTGTATTTGCAAGTTTATTGACTCATTATGAGTCTGCCACAAAATAGTTCTAAGAACATATTTGGAATGAGAGTATTCTATATGATTATAAGCCTAAATGTTATATATTCAAACAGTAGTAGAAGTTATTTACATGTTATTGAAATTAATTATAATCAATTGATCATAACATTTTTTGGGAAGATTATTGTTTTTTTCTATCATTACATGTACTTAAATTTTATCAAATTCTTTTAAACATAAACATTTCATTTTGGTTCTTAGCAATATGTGACATAAATCAGACAGATCTACAGATAAAAATAATTTAATTCCAAGATGATTTGCATCTGAAATTTAAAGAGTGCTTTCTGAAACACATCAAAGAATAAATGTCCAATTGTGACAAATCCTGCACATAAAGTTTTTTACCTGAAACCGCCTAGATAGCCACTGTATTTCTGGTTTTTCTTTTTGTTGTTATTTATTGTTAAAACTCTGTGTTGAAAGGTCAATTTGTTGACACAAATAATGCTTAAGTAGTTTAATTCAATGTAATCCTTTATAGATGTGTCAGGAAAATGGTCTTTTTTTTTTACCGTTAGTTATATTATTATTTATTGTTTTCATTGTAGAGCCACTGACCATTTGTAAGCATGTAATCTATAAAGCAATTTGCATATAACATTAATAATCTGAAAAGACTGAATATGGAGCAACAAGGCCTCTGAAAGCACTAGGTCTGCAAATTAGAATATATAAAAAAAAACTACAAATTATTACATAAAAATGTTTCACCGCAACGCATCAGCGTATTATTAAATACAAAAGACATAAAATGATTTCCATATGTACCTTCTTAAGGTGTGAATAAAGTTGTTATTTGAAACTAAAGTTTCACTTCTGCATATTTAAAAGAATCAGAGTTTCAGGCATAAATACCTTATATTAAGTGATGAATAGTTTAATCAATGTTTATGTTTAGGCATTTTTTTATAATTTCTATTTTGAAAAAAAAAGTGCATTGGTGTATTATATGAGTTCTCTGATATGTTTAATAAATTCTGAAGTCAAATCCTAACACAGTATTTTCCCCCTAATATACGAATAGATGCTACTCTATTAAAAAACATTTGAAAAAAAAGATTGAACAGCCATGATTTCAGTGAACCATCTATAACATATTTCAGTATATTTTGAATTTTCTAAGAATACAGAAAGCTACAAAATATCACATGACTCTAACTTACGCAGTGCTGTTTTATTCAGCATATTTTTTTTTCTTCTTTCACCAGAGCTATAACACCTATTGCAAGTTAGTAACTCCTATTAATGAAAGCAATAAGATTGAAACTTGTCTGGATATATTGGAAAGGCAGTACTAGATAGGAATTTATTAAGCACAATCAAACTGACATCTATTAGTTACCAAAGCTTATAATAGGGAGCATAGAGATGTGAAGAAAAATATATACTGCTGAAATAATGTGAAATTTTATTTGTTTTGTTTTTTACACCAATTCTGCCACAGGATAGGAGATTGTAATTGTTAAATATTATGACACCATAATATATAGATGCTGAATTCCTTTCATATGTATATTACCATACAATCAAATTGGCTTAGATTGAAAACATTAATATGTTTTTCAATTTGTATTGAATAGCAAATGATGTCTACTAAAAGGAAAATGCATTTAAAATTTAGAAATCCAAGTGTACCGTTTCAAAATACAAAGTTCCTCACTGATAAAAACCATGACTAGTTTAGGGATATTGGATGGGGCAGCACTGGATAGGGATGTATTAAGTACTATCATATGATACTATTACTTATTAAAGCTTACAGCAGGAATTATAACAGTGGTAAGGAAGAGAAAAATAGAAGTAGATTTAAAAATCATCTTGATTAAGAATTAAACAAACTAAAATTCTAGTTTATCCCCATGAAAATCTCAATGAAATAAATGGCTTTCACGGTTTTTGAAATCATTGTTTGAACCACTCATTTTATATTTACCTTCATCATCATCAACCATTATCAGTCCACTGCAGAATGAAAGTCTCTCCAAATTCAATCCATCTTCTGAAATCTCAAAACTCTCTTCTCCACATTACTCTGCACACTTTCTTATTTCATCTATCCATCTCACATGTGGTCTCTTTTTGGGTCTTTTATAAATTCTTGGAATCCGGTTTAAAATATCAATTGTCCATCTATTATTATCTCTTCTACAAATATGTCCAGCCCAATTTGTCATTTAAAAATTCTTTCAATAATGTCAGTAACATGTGTTTGTTCTCTTATTCATGTATTGCATTTTTGATCTCTTCTTGTTATTTCTAACATGCATCTCTCTGTACTTCTTTGAGCGGTCTGACCTTATCAGTTCTTATTACATATTTGTTATTAAAATGCCAAATTTGTTCCCTGTATACTTTAAGCTGTAAAAAGTAATAACTGAATGGTTTATGGCTTGGGAGGGGATGGAAGTGACAAAAGTGAAACTCAAAAAAAACTACTCTGGATTTTTGAACTGTGATATTATTATATGCAAGATTACATTTTTAGACCATATGAATGCCTTATCATTATATACGTTGGCAGACATTTTATATTGTATATAAGCCAATTCACAATCTATTTTTCTAAAAAAAATGCATGGTCATCTATCCCTCTAATTATATCTTCATTTTTCGGGAAATGGATTTTACACAGAGCAGCGCTATCAATCTTAAACCATGGTAATTTTTTTTTATACGTCAAAGCGTTGACCGGGAAGCGAACCCGGGTAAGCTGCTTGGAAGGCAGCTATGCTAACCGCTAGGCCATTAACGCTTGACAACCATGGTAACTTTTCAGAGACAAGTATCAAACAGTGACTAATTTAGCAGCCATTAAAAAAAAGTGAAAGGGAAATAGAAAGATTCTGCAGAAATTAACCCATAATTCTTAACTAAGAGACTATAATTAATTTTTTGGAGATATTATTTATATTCATTTAATGTAAAAATGTATTTTTATAATTAGAGAATACTTAATACTAGCGGTTAAATAAAGTAAAGGAAATCGAAAATTGTATATATTTTTAAAATATAAATGTTTTTATTAAGTATGTTGTCGTTATTTTGAATATTATTGAGATCGAATCTTTTCTAAATTTTCAAACGCAATTTTCATTTTAAAATTTAAACAAAACGATTAAATTTAATTAAGTATTTTTCTAATTTTATGAGTACATTATTAAACAATGGTTTTAATTCTGCGTTTCATAGGTTAAAGATATTTAATAAAATAGAGAATTTTTTTTTTTAAAAAAGGCATTATGTAAAATATGATTGAATTTTCATAAAAATTTTAAAACGTGTGAATAAAATAAGTTACAAGACTAATCAATCTATCTATCTATCTATCTTAATTATTTATCTTTGTTTGTCTTTAATTTAACTACATTTCTATCTATCTAATCTATCTACTTGTCTCTATTTTACCTATTTATTTTGCTATCTATATATATATCTGTCTGTTTGTATGTCTATATATTTATTTTATTTATCCGTCTGTCTGTCTTTCTGTAGACCTATTTGTCTAATTACTTATCTACAGATCTATCTAACTATTTATATATTTATCTATCTGTTTATCTTTCTGAAAGCCTGTATGTATTTATCTATCTTGCTATCTATCCATTCATCCATTTTATCCAACCACTATTTATTTATCTTATCAATATGCTCTTTACCTGTCTATATGTTCATCTATCTACATATTTCTGTTCTATCTATCTATCTCTTTCTATCTATCTATTTATTTCATCTGGCTAACTATTTATGTCTCTATTTTCATATCTATCTATCTATCTATCTATAAGTATAATATTTAAACTACAGTCAGATGTAAAATTGTCTTCTACAAAAATATGTCAACAAATATTTATTATAGTGGTAATATTTAAAATTGTTTAATTGAGCTTTCGACACAGGACTAAAACTTGTAGTAGTTAATCTTTATATATAATTATAATTAAAATATGTTGTTGTTATCTCATATATTAATGGCATGTTTTGCAATAATTATTTTGGATATCTCTTGTATATCATATTTTACTATTATTTTTCTCCAGAAAAGTGATTTTTGTATCAATAAGTTCAAAATAAAAACGGCTCAAATGAGATTTTTTTTATTTTATTAAAAATTAAAAGTAAGGTTTTCAATTTTTTTAATACCTATTTCATAATATAATTAAATCAGATTTGATTAAATGTATTTTTGAGTATTATTTTATAACTCTGAAGATAAACGGATCCGTTGGTTGTATCTTCTTAATGTTAGATTTGGTGGTGCTTTCATATTAGTCCTGCAACATCGGAGAGATGATGCACCTTTTCACATTGATGATAAATGTCTAACCTTGTGATCTCATCAAATAAATCCTGTGACCTCATTCAATCTCATCCAATAATGTGATAAATTTACACCTTCATTTATTGTCCAGATTTAATTAGGACAAGTTCTTCTCAAAGTGTTTTTTTACTTCAGTGCTGATGTATATTTTTATGATTAATACTATAATTTTTAAAAACAAAACAAAATGATGAACATTTTACCCTCTCTGAGATCAATGTGGTTGAGTACATCCTCACTTCGGACATGCAATGGTGTTGTAATGTTTGAGGATGTAATAATAAAATAAAAATAGGCCTTCATAAGGGAACGCAGTTTGATAGTTCCAGAATTCCATTTTTGATGGCAATCTAATTTATTTACAATTGGGCTCACAAATTAACATCCATAAAATGGGGAAAAACAGAGCTTGGTTTAGCAGAGAGAAACATAAAATTAGAGGGCCCCAACAAAATCATAGAAATTGACAAGAGCCTTTTGCACAAAAAGAAAAAATAACCAAACTGTATGAATTCTTCTAGAACGATGGATATTTGATGGCTTGTGAAGGGAGACTGACTCATGAGAATTCATGATAGAACAGTGACAACTCTAATGGAAGCCTTCAAACAAAAGTGGAAGAGGAATGACAATTTCTTTGAACTGTTGGAAAGCCTATAAAACTGCTGAATTATGAACTGCCCATTACCAACTATTTTTGTGTGAATCATACTGGATGACATCCAAAAAATTAGTCCACCACATTGAAGAAATAATAAAAGTGTAGTAATTTATTTTTTTTTTGTTTTGGAAAAAATTCATTTACTACTTATTAACATTTCTGGTGAAGTTCCCATGCAGTTGCTATATTGCACAATCATGTGTTAAATAAGTCTCCATTTTGGGAAAAATAAAAAAATGTTACTTTTAGTCTCCATTGTGAAACAAAATTTTATTCACTTGAGTAGAACAGATGAATTGATTGTTTCATAGTGACAATTCTTGTTATATTGTCCATATTTAAAATAACATTTGAGAATTGCATAAAACTTTTTTAGATTTATTTTTGTGTGAAATTCATATTTTTAGTATTGTTAGATTTAATCTGATGCAATTACTGTCATGTATTAGAACTGCTACGCCTTTTCACATACGTATTCCGATGCTGATAACTTAGTAAATCTTGTGAAAATATTTATATGTGGTCCGTTTTGAAAAATTTATAATTTTAAGTTTGTACAAGATCTAAGTGTACATGTTATTTGGTCAGATCACAAGATTAGAAAGTTATCAGTGAATTGATATGAATGTGAACAGGTGTAACAGGTCTAATATGTTGCAGGACTAATACGTAAATACCCATTTGGCTAATTACAGCAACTGTTGACAACACTGTTTGAATTAGTTTTAATTAGAATAATTGAAAAACAGCATGTCTAGCATCAGTAAAAGTATTATAAGTAGTTGAAGAAAACAATAATAGGCTAAAAAACAAGGATGCTTGGCTCAAATTAATGCCTGAACTAAGATAATGTTTTGCTTTAATGGACTGTCAAAATAGGAAATTTAGTTAATGGTGATCTAAGTGATATATATTACCAAAGTAGAGGAAGAAGAAATAATTTAAAAGATAAAGCATATTGTGAAGATTCTAAATGCAAAGAGGTTATTACAGATCCTATAAGATGTTAAATGGAAGACTATAGTAAAATATAATTAAACTGAAATAATATTACTTTAGCTTTTTAGACAATTATAAAAGGATCAGCATTAAGAAAACACTACTTTAGAATCAAGGAAGGGTTGTAATTTCTTAAATACTTCTATTTAACTTAAGTTGTGTGTTTATTTGGATCAAATCTTGTAATGAACTTTTAACATACTGCAGCTGAACTGATTTTATTTAAATTTTATACAAATATTCAGGTTTAATGTAACAATGCAATATCATAAAGTCCTCCAACCCATTATTGTTGTGAAAATGCATTTTAAACCATATTTAGTCTTGTGCAATATATAGATCAATAATTTTAGGAAAATTATTTTGTTTAATTTGAAGAATATTTGAAATACATGCATTCTTCATATACCTGGAACTTAATTGTAAATAAAGGGGATTTGAACACTGACTTTCAAGCACCCTTTAACTATCTGAACTATCTCATATCATTGATACATATGACCATAAAGATGTAAAAAAGATAAATAATCACCAATATGCATTCTTCCCATCACTCTTTTATGTATTTAAATGGATAAGGTCCTATACATGAGGGGTTGGAGTGACTTGAGGTCATCATAGGCATAACAATAATATTGGCATCATCATAAGATTTGGGCATTCCACCATCAGAATTTCAATGGTATGGATGGCTGAAGAGTTGGAGGTTAGAATAGATTGAAGCTTGTCCATTAAAGTAGGAAGATTTTCTATCTTAATATAAACTGAACACTGGTTATATATATATATGTGTGTGTGTGCGCGCGCGCGTGTGTGTGTGGGTGTGCGTGGGTGTGTGAGATGATAATTTGGATCAACTTATGAGTGCTGGTTCAGCATGAAATATGTATATTGGTGATTATTTATTTTTTCTACATGTGTGTGGTCATGGGTATAAATGATATGAGATAGTGTGGATAGTTGAAGAGTGCTTGAAAGTCTGTGTTCAAATCCCCTATATTTTTAATTTGAAGAAGAAATTTTAGGAATATTTTTAGAAGGAAAAAAAGATGAAATCTTGGATTTTTCTTTGGATAATTTGTGTAAAACCTGTTTTTTATTGCTGCCTTTATAAAAACAAAAATCTTGCACCAATTTTAAATGATTTTCTTAGATATCATGCAATGAAAAATTATATTTGTAAATATATATATATAAAAAGCAAAAAAAAATAAAATTTTGGATCACAGTTTTGTTGTTACTAAAAAGTGATTCAATAAAAAATTGTTTGCATCAAATTAAATAAAAGCATTTAAAAAAAAAAAAAATTACAGTTTAAATTACAAGTGTCAAACTAACTCAACCCACATCTTTGACACCATCCACTTTAGGGAAATATAGTAATGATTATTACTCATTATTTACTAAACTAGAGATTATCTCTAGCACAGATATAAACTTTAAAATTCAATTAAAGATTAATATATCTGATTTTTTTAAATTAATCATATGCACACATGGAGTTATTCACTTTTCTCTTTTCCATGGGTAATATCTTTATAAATATATTAAACAACATCAATATCTACATATTCTTTTAAATTCATAAAAATAAAGATACAATAAAAGACAAATGACCCCCAAGATGCACTTTGTGCTGAACCAGCACTCATCAATTGGTCCAGGTTACCATCTCTTACATATGTCTCTATTATATGAAAAAAAAATGTTTTATTTATTTAATCAAAATTTCCCCAAATTCACAACTCAACCAGACTAGACAAAAAAAACAGCAACTCTAAAGCACAAACAATAGTTTCACTGCTATGAACAGACTTCTCAAGTGCAAAGAACTAGTTTGGTTGAATTATGAATTTGGGGTAATTTTGATTATTTATTGACTAGTTTAGCTTTGTGCTTTTAATGTTTACATATACACTAACATTGTAGTTTGAGTGTAGGTAGATAGGCAGGGTTGATAAGTGGCAGTATATTTAGATAAGACTAGTGGGTTCATTTAATGATAAAGCATAAGTAAAAGTATTTAAGATTGTAGCAAACCTGAAAAAATAGGATAAGTAAAATAATAATGATAATTAACAAGAGTATAATGCAGCATTTAGGTACAGATGTAGATGATAACAAAATCAATAACAAGAAAGATGGAAACACAATTAAACATGGAGCAATCAGCAATAAATGAGCCAGCACCCTCAATAGAGTCAGAGCTGATGGAGCAAGAATCCATTCAGCCAGTGCAAAAGCCATCAGAAAATAAAACAGGCACATTTAATATTGAAATGATGTAAATCCAACTAAAGAAATGCAAGAAAAAAGAGCTCATGTATTTGAATAAAAGCAACAAAAGAAGATAGAGAATATAAAGAAATGCAACAAGAAATAAAAGTTTGAAGTATATAAGCAGCATGAATTTGGAAATGGCATGTCAAATACAAGAGCAAATAAAAATGAATTAGAAAATAATAAAGCATGTATATAAATCTAAATAAATTAAATCAATAACAAACAAAAACTACGTCTGTTTTAAAAATAGCCCATTAATTTCAATATATAAACAAAACAAACTATAAGCATACAAGTTAAGAAATTTAAAGTAATGATTTAAAAAAAGCAAACTATGATAGTTATGAGCAATTATACTCTGTCATCCATTAAACTTTTGTGGTATTTTTATAATTATAAATGTAATTTTAAATTTTAGAATAAAATTTCATAGCTTTATGATGACTTCTTAATTAGAAAATAAGCAAACTTTTTTTATAAATCTTCATTTATTTTATGAATTATCATAAAATACAAAAAATACTCCAACGTTTTAACTATAGTCTTTTATAGTCTTTATCAAGAACAACCAAAATATATACATAACAACAAACAAGAAATAAAAAATTCCCACAATAATCTAATACATATAACAAATACAAATAACTCTTAAAACTCATCTTACAAATAGGCTTAAATTTTTATTACATTCGTTTTTTAAATACTTTTTTTTAAATAATCCCCTATAATTATTTAATAACTGGAACACAGGCTTATTATATACCTATGTCTATATATGTAATATATAGGGTAGATAAGCACAGACTTTCACATGACTCACTACTCTCCACTCTATCTAATAACACTAATACACTCAAACACATATATGCTGAAAAGATAAATAATCACCAATATACGTAATTTCATGCTAAACCAGCAATCATCAGTTGGTCCCATTAAAGTATGAAGATTGTCTATCTTAATATATATCTGAGCACTTATAGTATATATGTGTAGAGATGATAATCTGAACCAACTGATGATTGCTGGTTTAGCATGAAATACGTATTTTGGTGATTATTTATCTTTTCAACATATATGTGTTTGAGTGCATCAGTGTTATTAGATAGAGTGGAGAGTGGTGGTTGTGTGAAAGTCTGTTCTCATCTACTCTATATATTATAATTATTTAATTAAGTCAACCTTTTTTTTTTTTTCAATTAACAACCTATTCATTATGGATTTCATTTCATTAATACAAAAAAATAAATTTATATTAATGCAATAAAACCTGTAATGAATAGGTTGTTAATTGAAAAGGGAAAAAAAAGAAATTAATAGCTTCATTTAATTAAATCAATTATAGGGGATTATTTTAAGAAAGGTATTTAAGAAACGAATAGAATGGAAATTTAAGATTGTTTATTAGAAGAGTTTTAGTATAAGAGTTATTTGTATTTGTTATATGTATTGGATTTTGTTTCTACAGTTCAGGCTTTTTCATACCTGCACTCCGATATGTAATATATAGGGGTTTGAACTCAGACTTTCACACAACCCTCAACTAACTACGCTATCTCATACTGCTGACACACTTGATCACATACATGTTGAAAAGATAATCACCAAAAACCGTAATTTGTGCTAAACCATCACTCGTCAGCTGTGGGGTGGAGTGAATTGAAGCCTGTCCATTAAAGTATGAAGATTGGCTATCTTAATATAAGCTGAGCATTGATAGTATAGATGTGTGGAGATGATAATCTGAACCAACTGACGAGTGTTGGTTTAGTATGAAATACTTATATTGGTGATTATTTATCATTTCGACATGTGTGTGATCAAGTGTGTCAGCAGTATGAGATAGCGTGGATAGTTGAGGGTGGTGTGAAAGTCTGAGTTCAAACACCTGTATATTATTTATATTTATTGTTTTTTAATGGTTCCTTGATAAAGACTATAAAGGACAATAGTCGAAGCGTTGGACTATTTTTTGTACTTTGAAATAGTCAATATAATAAATCAAGCCGAGAGGTCATCGCAGCTGCCTTACAAGCAAGTAGTTGGTTGCAGACGGTTGCGATGCTAAGACATATGAGAAAAAAAAATCAAGATTTGAAAAGAAGTTTGCATGTGGTTTATTTTGTGTATAAATCTAGAATATAATTGTTAATATGTTTGTTGAATCACTTTACAAAACTATGTATTTAATAAGAAAATTTTATAAAATGTTAATAAAATAAGTTTTAGATAAAAGACTGGCTTTTTTTTTTCAAGTGCAACGTTCTTAAAGATTATCTAAATTTTCTCTTGTCTGCTCTTTGAAAATCTCGAATAACTTGGGGGGGGGGGTACTGGTGAAGAGGGCATTGCCAGAGAAGACTTTCGATTGACGGAGAATTCTTAGTGTTGGTGTTTATTTACATTTGTTATTGAAACTGTAAAACTGTTAACACATTCTACAGCCATTTAAATTAGAGATAAAAGCTGAGAGATGGAGAAATCACTCAATTGTTGGAGTGAAAAAATAAACTTAAAAAAATTTTTTTTGATTACAAAAACAAATGTTTGTTTAGTGATATTGCTTTCTAACTTTATATATTAAATATAATATTTAAGTAATTATTTTGATTTGGTGTTAGTGCATAATATTTTACGGAAAATATTATTTCAAAAATACCTCAGGTTTGTATGTGTGTATATGCTTTCAATTGAAAAATGAGTTCGTTTATTCTGAAGAACTTTCTGTCAATATGCAATCATGCATGATGTCAAAAAAAAAAAAAGAAAATGAGGCGAAGGGTGGTCAAATGTTTTTATTGAAAGCTAAAAAATATTTTAACCATGGGATATAAATCAATTGTAGAAAGTAAAGTGAAAATATTTATTTTTAAAAAGCTTAAAGTTCAAGAAATTGTATATCAAACATTAAAAATATTAAATACACACACATATAAACGAAAATTATCTAATTAAAAATATGGAATTGAAAGTTATATGTAAAATTAGTATAAAAAATTAAGTTTATACTAAATATATACCAGAAATTGTTGCTTAAAAATATATAATGCATCACACGGAATCTTCAGTTTGCAAATAAATAATATATATCTAAGTATTTTATAAAGAACACTTTTTATTTAATTTGATAATTAATTCATTAAAAACCAATCTATATATATGGGTCGATATATTTAACTTGAAATAAAAGTCTGTATGTGGAGGGGGGCGTCCATAAATTAATTCAATCACTATTTTTAAAACTAATGATTGAATTAATTAATTTATGGATATTCTCCCTTCATTTTTACTTCAAATTAAATACACCAAGAAAAAAAAGATTTTTTTTTTATATTTTGAATGCACTACTCCTTAAATTAAATAAAAAGCATTATATATATATTGCTCATTTTTAGGATTCAAATACTTTGCAACAAACTTTATGTAATTATTCTTATTCAAATTTAGAAACTAAAAATGTAAATAATGTCATTATACATCTAATTTTAGAAATAAAATTCACATGTTATAGATTGTTTACAAGGGAGTTTTTTTTGTGTGTGTGTAAGAAGGCAACATTTTTTAAAAAGCAAGTTTTAGTTAAAGAATCAAGAGAGAATAAGATTTCATAATGCATAATATTTCTGTAGTGCAATTTTTACTACACCATTCTTATGCAAGATAGGGAATGGTTTCTATACACTTTTAATATCTTGTGGAGAGATATAAGCACAAACATATGATCAAAGATGTGTAAAAAAGATCTATGATCCCCATTATGCAAATCTCATTCTGAACCAGCACTAACCAGTTGGCCCAGATCACAATCTCTTACACATATTTTTATCACTGTTCAGGATTGATGGATGGATGGATAGATAGATAGATAGATAGATAGATAGATAGATAGATAGATAGATAGATAGATAGATAGATAGATAGATAGATAGATAGATAGATAGATAGATAGATAGATGGATGGATGGATGGATGGATGGATGGATGGATGGATGGATGGATGGATGGATGGATGGATGGATGGATGGATGGATGGATGGATGGATGGATGGATGGATGGATGGATGGATGGATGGATAGATAGATAGATAGATAGATAGATGGATGGATGGATGGATGGATAGATAGATAGATAGATAGATAGATAGATAGATAGATAGATTATTACAGTTTCATTGAATAGTATCAAACATGTTGCTCTCACGACTTTGACACAAATCATTTAAGGAAAGTAAATTAATAATTTTTATTAATCGTTCATTAGACTAGAAATTCTCCAATAATGAATAACATTTCTGTAGTATAATTTTCACTAGACCATTCTCATGCAAGGTAGGGAATGGTTTTTAACCACTTTTAACTTTTTATGGAGGAATGTAATTATAAGCATATGTTTCAAAGACAAGTGAAAAAGATCTATGACCCCCAAGATGCACATTTTATGCTGAACCATTTTGAATCTTGCCTGAGAGTGGTGTTGTGAAAATTACACTACAGAAATATTATTCATTATTGGATAATCTCTAATCTAATGAATGACTAATAAAAATTATTAATAGATTAAGATTTTATCCTTCATGTGTTTTTTTCTACTTTAATTAACTGTAAACACCTTTTAGTAAATATTCAATGACAAACCAATGTGTTTTGAAATTTGGTTCACCAATACTGTTCAACGGGACAACTAGCCAGACAATCCTGAAAGATTTCAGTATCATATTGCATTGTCATCGATGTACAATGTTTTAAAAAATTAGAAAAAAATCCATTTTTAGAAATATGTTAAAAATCAGGTGCAAGATTTGACACAAACAAACAAACAGAATTTCTAAGTTAAATAAAAGTGTTTAAAAACTAAAAATAATTTCTGGTTGTCAAAAAATAACATTAAAAGATTATTCTGACGCTATCTAGACAAATTCATGTTATCATAGAAAACTTATCATTTTAAAAAAACTTTTTGAAATACATATTTTTAAGTTTCTTTCTTTATGCAGACTTACTCTGATATTCAGCTAACTACATCTCCATGCCTAAAGCAAATGTGATGACAAAAATTGAATTGAAAATCTTTAAATTTGAAATACTTTAAAACTACTAATTTTAACTGTCATATGTAAAACAGATGTTTAAAGTCATCAGAAAAAAATCTCCAAGATGCATTTCTAGCTTAACTGACAATCTTCAGTTGGCCCAGATTACAAAATTGTCTCAAATGTTCTTTTCACTTTATCTACTGCACATTGCAATATTCAACTTGTGTGTGTTACAGAATGTACAAATAACAGATGCATAGTTCCTTAATAAGGATTAAAATTATATTTTAGCAAAAAATAATGCAGTAATTAGTAAACAATTGTTAATATTTAAAAATAATGTTTGAAAGGTTTCATTGCTTTAAAGTTCATAAGAAGTTTGAGTGCCAGAAATACCAGCACCAGAATTATTCCTAGGACCCCACATTCCAGAGTTCCTCACCCATTATACTAAACTATGCAAAGCAAAAAATATCACAAAATGGCTTATTGCTTAGGACAGGGGTTCCCAACCTGAGATACCCATGCCCACATGGGGTATGAAAATTTTGTTCAGAAGATACAGTGAATAGCAGGTAATGCTATTAATATATTTTAAAAATAGTCATATTATCACCATTTCCAGGTTATTTCATGTTGGTATTGTCAATCGGCCACACCAGCAACATTTTAGATCTCTTTTGGATATGGGCATGGTGATGTTGCTTAGATGTTTTTCTCACTACAGGGTCTGATAACTCAAAATGCCCAGTTAAGATTCAAGTTAAGTAGTGAAATTACCAGATCGGTTCCACCTCAAGGGTTGCCTCATTGGAATCTGCACCTCCTATAATTCTCTAATATTGTAATGAATAAGCAGTACTAAATAACTTACTAAAACTCAAGGGATAACAGAAACCAAAAAGATTGGGAACCCTTGGCTTAGAAGTCCATAAAAAGTTTGAATGCCAGACATGACAGTACTGGAATTGATCCGAGAGTCTTACACTCCAAAATCTAACACTCTACCAATGCATTATACCATTCAAGACAATTATTAATAATCACTATTATACTTAGCCAAAACTGATCATCATCAATGAATGCTTATAAGAATTGTAGCACTTCCAAATTCAATATCAAATTTATTGTAACTGATCTAATTGAAAATTATCAGGTGAGATGTAAGAAGTGTGTGTGACAGAAAACAGTATCACTAATATGTAGTTGTACTAAATTAATTAACTTAGATCAGGACTATCCAACCTCAAGTAATCCAAGGATCACCTTAAAAAAATATTTATCTAAGGGTGCATCCAGAACCAGCCCAGGAAAGAATGGAGTCTGGAACATTTTTTTCATGTGGGACCTCTTTTGTGTATGATGAAAAATATTCTAAAAATTCTTATCTTATTTGCAAGATGTAAATATGTTGTATTACAATTAGTACAAATCAAGTTAATAATGATTTCCATTAAAAAATTTTATTTATTTTGAATCAAAATTTGCAAAAAAAAATTCAAGGAAATATAATTTTTTCCATGTGTATTTTATTTGTCTACTCAGATGTTGATTCAATAAAATTGAATAAAATAGTATTTATAATGTATAAATTATTTACTTATTATTTGTATTTCACATTAACATGTCCAGAACATTGTGAAATATTTACATATATATGTGTTTGAAAAGGAAGATTTTTAATAAATGTGTTTTACCAATTTTTATTTATGGATCTGAGACTTGGACACTTAATAGAAGAGTAATACAGAGACTTCAGACCATTCAAAGGAGTATGGAGAGATGCATGTTGGAAGTAACAAGAAGAGATTGAAAAAGCAATACATGAGTAAGAGAACAAACAGGTGTTACTGACCTCATTGAAAAAATTAAAAGGCTGAAGTGAAGTTGGGCTGGACATATTGCTAGAAGAGATGATAATAGATAAACAATTGAAATCTTAAACTGGATTCCAAGAGAATGTAAAAGACCCAGAAAAAGACACGTGAGATGGATGAATGAAAGAAGAAAGTGTGCAGGGGTGATGTGGAGAAGAGAAGCTAAATATCAGAGAAGATGCATTGAACTTGGAGAGACATTCATCCTGCAGTCAACTGATAATGGTTGATGATGATGACAACTTACACAATTGAAAAATCGGTGCCACCATACAAGTAGTCCTCTTATAATTGTATTATCTTCATAATCTGATAGTCGTAAGGCCTACAAACTGCAGAGTTTTGACAAAAAAGGAAAAGGAAACACAGTCATATTTAGAAAGTTATAAACTGGTTTGATTATTTTTTGATTTTCACAAAAGGCAGTACATCGTTTAGTTCTGGGGCCTTGTGTCATTGCACTCTGGTCATATCCCAAATAATAAATAATGTTTATTAAATTATTAGGATATATAAACATTAATTAAAGATATAACCACAGAACTAATTGCATAATAGTCATACACATGTTTGTAATAATCAGAGAGTGCACTTCGATCAAAACAGCACAAAACTGTTTCTTTAACTAATAATAAAAGATATGTTATAAGTAAACAATGATATAAAAACACCAGATAATAATAGTATCATCAAGATTATTGATCAATGAGAGAAATAAAATATTTTGACAAGCATTGAATTCAAATTATCTTTTTTTTAAAAAAAAAAAAAAATCAAAGTCTTTGGGTGGCTGCTTACTCTATCTGCTTGTCTCGTATGAACCACAGTCTATGCTTTGGACAGTTCTGACTTCGATAATAAACCTGATTTTTCTCAAAGCTAAATGGGGTTTATAATGAAATTACATAATAACAACCACAAGTCTATGTAAACCATGAATCTTCAATATGTTATTTAAATAAAAGATGGATCCAACGTTTATCTTATTGCAACAGATTGAAGATTCTTGATGTAGATAGGCTTGTTGCTGTTATCATGTGATTAAATATGCAAATACTTATTTCTGTGAAAATCAGATTACTGTTATACTCCAGGGAAGCAGTGTAAATGTAATTAACTTTAACTTTGCAATTAGACATAGAATGAAAGACAAATGCTAAGTGAATTTCATATCAAAACCCAGATTTTATTCTCGTGGATCTTTTAATGAAAAAGGGCTAAAAAATACTGAAGCAATTTATAATAGGGGAGATTTCACGAGCAGAGATATTAGTAAAAAAGACTGCTGATAATAATTATGTTTATTGAATCACATGAATTATGGGTAATAGAGGATATTGCGTTATCTACGAAATTCCTCTATGCAGCATGTGGCCTCTTTGATGTATTTAATGCTTGATTGTTGGACAAGATGTATATGTGATAGTATATCTTAATATGGTCACACATAGAAAACTGATTGCTTTAGGAAAATTGTATATGAAATTTGATAGTTCTAGTATTTTTCAGCTGATGTTTAAAATTCTGGTACATCCAATGAAGCTATTTCTAGAATATATATATATTATAACGATCCAGAGAAAATCTTAACGTCATCTGCACTACAGGGCGCCATCTAGGCATTTGAACCTAGAAAAATTTATAAAGTAGGCAGATACGTAAGTCAAAAAAAAAACACTTTTTTTTTTTTTATTTTAATAAATATATTTTGATATCCGGTTGTTAGCCCAAGTCACTAGGTCATTGGAATAGCAGAGATTTATATTCATAAAAAAAAATTCTTATCTAAGAATAATAAAATAAACCACTGCCAGTAATTAACATACAAACATTTATTTATGCACATATATATATAAAATTTAACATTATTATTTGAGTATATTTATTTTAGATTTTAATTTGATTTTATAATTTAAATTTACATTTTAATTTTTATAATATTATAAGTTTACATTTTAATTAAGTTCGCACAGATTTGTTTAAAAATGTTGAGTATAGATCGGTTACATAGATTCCACGGTCAAAAAACATTTCAAAATAAACATAAACAATCAAAATACAAAATCATTGATACAGTAAATTGCAGAGGAAAATTTATAAGTAACCCAATAGCATTCACCATAAGATGCTTGCATTAACACCAGTAACTCAAAAGACATCCAAATAAATACATTTTAGATACTCATCGTAAGGTATCAGTATTTACCGAATGTCTATATATATTTTGACCGAATATGAAAACCAAAAACAATCAACCGGTAACGAACCCATGCAAGCATCCATACCCAACTTAAATTTAATGCATCTTTATTTAGAGTGTCGAGTATGAATAGACTACATAGATTTGCATTTGAAAAGAAAATATTCAATCCTTGTTTAACCTTAGGCCGAAGGTTCGCAGTCAAACCAAACTTCAATCCATCTGATATATCGATGTGTTCAATGTAATACGAATACAGCAGCACAATTAGGTTAAGAGAAGAAACTGCTTCTTATCAGATAGGAATATTACATCTATCTGATGATGAGAGCAATAAAAAAAAAACTCCATAGGAAGGAACTACAGTCTCCATCTTATAATTCCTCCCATAGGCAAAACGAGTGTGTGCGGCGTATAATAGAGATTCTGCCATAGTGAATCTCGTACTACATCTACTAATTACACCAATATATCCAATCCATTGACCTAATTCAACTACGAAATGAATAACCTAAGATTACCCTCCCCTAATATACTTTACAAATCTATATAGCCATTCACGCCCGACTTAAGTTTAATATTTATATAACTAGTTTAATGAAAAACAGAAATCATAATAAAACTTAAAGAACAAATAGATAAATAAATGGAAATGATTTTACAAAAGAAATACATTAAATAAAATTATAATTAATTAATAAATAACGTTGGTCAGATAGAATTCTATTTCTTAATTATTTTAAATACAAAAAGTTTTTAATTTGATGTTCATTAATTATAAAGTTCTTACGGTTTGAAACAGTTCATCTTTAATTATTGCTTGCCATTTGAATGTGAATTCCCACACCATCCAAAAAAAGATTGGTATTCTGTTGGCCGTTTTATTTATTCATCTGGAGGTTTTTTACTCCAGCAGGTCCTCAATGTAGAAAACGATAGTTCATTTCTCTTTCTTTCTAGCAGAACTGAAGGGATTGAAGAGTGCGTCTTTTCAATCCCTTCTCCTTTAACTCTGCACTAACACATATCTGTCCACTTGTAATAACCAACTAACTCTTTTATTTTCAAACTTTTCCTTTTATAATAATTTAGTGGATTAACTCAACATTACGTCATGATGGTGAAAACCTTTTCGTTGAGGTCCGATTTCCCGATGGATTTCTTTCATTTGCTAAAAGTTTCTATTGTTTTCCTATCTGACCGATGCTTATACATTTAAATGCCCAAAGGCTAGTTTACTAATTAAAATAAACATTTCCATTTTACAAAAGATTAATTAATTTGTTTTCAAACTTAAACATATATTTTTATCTCTAAATCTTTTCTGAAAATTTAGTTTTAAACTACTCTTTTTTTAATAAAGTTTTATTTTAATAATTATTTATCTGTGTGATTTTATATATATGCGAGTTTAAGATGATTTTTTAATTTTCAGTTTTTAATTCTTAAAAAAGAAATTTTTATTGGCTAACTTTTTTTTTTTTATATGTTTACTAATAAA
>JAQFVV010013661.1:0-87154 GCA_028023455.1 Epiperipatus broadwayi | reverse complement strand
CTAAATGCAATTATTTTTCAGAATAAGGTACAATAAGGTAAAGCATATATTTGAATATGACTATAAAATAAGCAATATATAATAAATACAATTCTTAATTATAGTTTATAATGAGCTATATACAACTTGGCTATAGATTAATCAAGTAAAATCAATAGTGCATGGCCCAACAGTGCAATAAGTTTCTATTTTCAGATAAAACATAATAAGACTGAATAGAATTGAAAAATACAAAATAATAAGACATATAGTACCTTGAATTACATCAATGAAGTTTCAGCTTCTGTCTCCACAAACAGTTTCTTTCTTTTCCTCTATTTGTAGAAAATTAGAGAGATTAAAGTAAAATAGCACAACTTGAGAAGAGGATGATTGCCCGAAAAAGTTTCTATTCCGCAACACATATTGTCTTGTCTCCAAAACAATTAAAACATAATTAATTTGGTTGTAGAATTCAACAAATAAAATAATATTAGTATGATCAATTTGTGGTGATGATGAAGAAGTGACCATTATGCTTTCAAAACTGCCCCTTTTATATTCTTTGAGAATAACCTGCAATTCCAATTAAGGCAATTAACAGAAGAGGAGTTATTATAATTGACAGGAATCTAGAACATTTGTACCGAGAAATGATTTACATATAATTTAAATAAATACAGAAAAAAGTGATTAACTGAAACACAGGCTTATTCTATACCTGTGTCTATATATGTAATTATTTATCTTTTCAGCATATATGTGCTTGAGTGTATCAGTGTTATTAGATAGAGTGGGGAGTGATGGGTCATCTGAAAGTCTGTGCTCATATACCCTAAAAAAGTGATTGTGTGTGTGTTTTTTTTAAAAATACAATTATTTGTTAATCAAGACATTTGAAATTAAAGTTATCTAACTTTGAATGTAACAAAATGAAGAAAAAAAATTAACTTTTTTTTTTAAATAGGAGTTTAGCAACAAACAAGTTTATGAGAGTTAGGCTTAACTTCTCAAAATCAGCATTTGGAAAGATAACAATCTCGGTATTGACATTCTTAAACAAACAAAAACGCAACTACACAGTTTTAAATACTTAAAATAGAGCATTAAATTAATCGATTAAGTTAAAAGAGATAACGTCAACCAATATTTTAGTATTATAATAAAACAATTTTTAAATACTCGATTGTACCTGTATTTATTTTCTAGGCAGAATAAATGGTCACAACACACACACATGTATATATATATAGTTGCAATAAGTTAATTTCAAAACATTATATTAAATATTTAGCACTACAAATTTATATATCATAAAGTATAATTAATTATAAAAACAAACCACTATATTTTTTGGTTTTGGAGTAAATACATTTTATTTTTAAGAGCAAATAAAATTTTAATGGAAAAAAATTACAAATTTCTCTTTATCATACAGTATACTTCAACTTTTGCCATGAACATATAAAATTCTCATCATATACTTTGTCAGACATTTTTTTTAATAGTGCACCATTTATATTCTCTAATTTATCAATTTTATTTACATGACCATTTATATAGGATACAATATTTTACAACTATTCTTTTAAAACTCTTTTATATCTTTACATAAACATTTTCAATTACTGTCATTCTATTTTTTATATCTTTCATTTTACCTAAATATATTTTATGTCCATGTTTTTAAATCTAATTTATTGAAGTTACTTTGATTTCTCCTGCTATAGATAACAAAAAAAAATTTTTTTTTTTAAAAAAGACTAATATATTTGCAATTTATTTGTTAAAAATAACTATGCTTTTATGTCTAATATTAATACATATTTATAACTTTTCTAAAATAAAATATTGATTATTGAGCATGGATTGATTTGTTAGTAGAGTTGGGGATTCTGAATTTCAGGGTTTACTCATCACATCCCACTCTGTTGCTCCCAATGCTCATACTTCTTACAATGAAGTGATAAACTCTGACGCGCAACGTCCAGGATCAAACTCCATTATTTCTAATGCTGTTTTCTTATGAATTTTCATGGGCAATAAGCGATTCAATTATTTTTATTTTTTAATATTTATTAAAAATATAAAAAAATATAAGTGATTATCCAAACTCTAAATAATGAACACAAATTTATTTATTTTTTTGCAATAATATACACAATGTCTTCAATTATACATTTAAATAAAAAGTAACATATATATATATATATATATATATATTACTTTTTATAAATACTATATATATATATATATATATATATATATATATATAGTATTTGAAAACACATCCAACATTTACTATAGTTTCTGCATTATTCTATCATCGATCAGTATAAGAAAAACATCGAATCATTCTTTGCAGGATATGTTTCGCATACCAATATTCATATATTTGTATACGTATGTAATACTACAATAATAATTTAAAATCACAGTTTGTTGAGCAAAAACGAAGAAGTAAAATTTTTTTATAAGCATTTCTTATATTTTTATTAGAAATTCCGCATAAAATTGGATTCCATATAGTGTGAAATAAAGCTAAGATAGTTAAACATCGTAAAAATGCTTTCGGTATGACAACAAAGCGATTTATGAATAGAAAGAAGGTTATTGGAGCAAAAGAGCAAATAAAAAGCAAATACATAATAAACAATAGTTTTGTTACTCTAGCATTGTCTGTCAAACGCCTGTCTAATAAACTTGTGCTTCCACTAGTAATCATGTTCTTTAGTTTATTCTGAGATAGTTGTAGTCTGATAAAAATTTTATAGTAACATATTGGGATAATTAACGTCGCTGGTAGTAAGCTTAAACTTATAAAGCTCACGAAAATAATTAAAAATTTATAATTTAAAACAACAAAACACATTTTTAAAAGAAAATTAAATATTGTCTCATGCAAATAGGCCCAAATCAGGCCCCACATTGCAGAATATGTCCAAAGAATAAGTAAAATAGCAGCCACATTTTTACTAGTAAATATTTTATTGTATAATCTAATATCTCGGCATAATAGAACGTATCTGTTAAAAGCAATCAATAACTGAATAAAAAATGCAGCTGTTGCAGAAGTTACTCCAACGAAAAAGTTAATTTGGCAACCATTCTCAGGATGAATATGAAAAAGCATGCTATAAGAGTAATGTGAAGCATATATTGCAGACATCAATAAATCACATATGGCTAAGTTACCAAGAAGTACATTTGTAAGATTATTTTTTGTCAATAATGTAAGCAAAGATACAAGAAGTAAAATATTAAATGATGTACAAACAATATGACAAATATGAGTTACCAAAACGTCGAGCCAATTCCACATAGAAAGCATTTCAAAAGATTCTAGGGAATAATTCAAGTTTTTGTCAGAAACATTAAGCAAATGTCGAACAGGATTCATCGAACTTTGTAAGTGTATAATGTTCAATCTTTATATTTATAATAAATTTAAAAGCTTGAACTCTTGCAATTTATTCTTCAATTTTGTATTCTACATTAAGACAGAAATGTTAATTAATTTTATATTGTCTTTATTATATATTTAAGTTTTGATTAGAATTAATCATTAGAACAACTTAATCGTAAATCACAATTTTTTTTAATCAGAAAAAAAGAGTGATTTCAACCTCTTCACTTTTAGATCTGGAAGATTATATAATTTATTTTGTCTTTCTGGAAATCAAAAATTCATACACACTCACACAAATTTATAGCATATTCTGCTGACATTCATTCAATAGCAACTATTAGAAATTTAATAGTATATTTCGGCTTTATCTCATTTGCCTTCATTTGAATAATAAAGATACTTCAGTGGCGGCTGCAGAGAGATACTAGTAAATATAAATAGAGTACATATTGTTTTATATAATACAACTTAAGAAGAACGAATTAAAGAAGATGTGTTGATAGGGAGAATTTGACAATTTTGCGATCGCATCAATATGCTCTTTAAGAATAAAAATTTTACTGGTCACCGATTAAGACACCGATCTCTCTTTAGTTTCACTAGCCTTTATTTAATCTCTAATGATAGTATGTATGCAGATATATTTTTTTGTATTGAGCAAAATCTAAATCAATCATAATAATTATTAATGTTTGCTTGCATTAGGATTTTTATTTCGTCTAGAAATGACATAAAAATTGTTTATGTCTACGTAATTTTTTTTTACAAAGCCCATAACCTACGATAACAATCTATTAATCTCTATTTTTAGATAAGTAAACAATAATAGATATTAAACCATCATTCTGCCCAAATTATTTTGGCAGCAGGGTCTGTTTTCATAAGAACATTTTTGCTGCCAGACAAAATTTTCTTAGAAAAAAAGATTAGTGTTTTCTTGATATTTCTAAACTGATAGAATACCAGCATTGAAGATAAATTATGAATTATATTCAGAATATTGTTTAAAACAAAGCCACAACATATATATTTACTAAGGCTGTAACCTCCAGAATATGCGTGTAAAAATGCGATATTAGGGACCTCTACAGGTCTTAACCACAAGCTTACGCTTTGGAAGAAAAGAAGGGAACGTAAGATTGTGGTTAAGACCTGTAGAGGTCCCTAATATCGCATTTTTACACGCATATTTTTGAGGTTACAGCCTTAGTAAATATTACTTACGTAATCAATGTGCGTTTAAATACATTTATAATTACAACATATATATTAAAAAACCGACAAATGCAGTGGTATCCTAAAGTACTATGTATTGAATTTTTTTTATCACAAATATAAAAATTAGCAACATTTTGTCAATCTTTCATATTCACTTCATTTTAAAGTCGATGGGATTTGAATACTAATTGCGATGCGGTTGCAAAAATTTTGTTTTAACATTGCGCCGCTATCTAATAAGATAAACATGCTATTGCAGTAAAATAACAATCATTACCAGTACCCACTTTATATGTTTAGGTAATACCTATAATGTCGATTTTATCAATAAAAAAATCTTTTCCAGTTGCAATCTCAGAGAACAATTAAAGATGAGATTCAAATTTTAAAAGGAATTGTCTGCATTAATACAATTTTTAGATGTAATTTGACAAAGATTTTCCGAAATCTTTTAATTATGCTGGTATTGGCAGTGAAATTGCTTACATGATGCCAATGGGAATTGATAATGTGAGTCGATTCTACAACAACAGAGGAAAAAAAGTGATGTGAGGTGAAAATCATACATTCGATTCGTATGAAAAAAAAGCACAGTGCTTTGTTGAAAAATTTGACAAATATTCCATTCCTGAACTAGATCAAAACGTAAATGGAATACAAACACTAGAATCAAACATTGCCCAAGTGGTAGAAGTTAAAGTAGCTTTCAAGAAATTTTATTGAATAAGTTGCTTTTAGTTATAGATAAATGGTTTCCAGAGACTCATAGTGGTTTTAAAAAATAAAGAGAAGCACTGTAAAGATGATTTTTATTGCTGGGCAAATGCAAAAACAAGTTTTGGAAATAGGGGAGCAATTTACACACAACTTTTATAGGTTAAAAATTAAAGTATTTGGTTCAATATATTGCAAAGGTATATGGAATTGTTTGAAAATTAGTTATTTATCCATCCAAATTTATTCACATTACACGGCTTTTATACAATGGAAAGAGAAAAAATGTTTTTACTGCAGGTGGAAAATCTGAAGAATTTGAAAAGAAAAATAGTGGTAAACAAGGAAGTATACTTGTTCCAATATTGTGTTCAGTTTGTATGATATTGGTCTTTGGAATTGCTTATAGGTGGCTTAATCAAACAGTGATCAATATATGATACTGGTTTGATGAAAACAGAAATATTTTTTTTCATTTTAGATTTACAATATGCCAATGATTGTATCAGTTTAAATAGTAATTTAATATTCAATAGGCTTAAGTTCTTTATCATCCAGTGATAGCAGAAAAATCCTCAGCAACATTTAGCTTGGCTGATTATTACTTTAGAAATTTAAACCAGTTTAAATACCTTGCTGGTTTGATAAGTAGAAAAGTAAACTCACATGTTGAACTACAACGCAGACGACAATGTGATAATATTGCTTTTAAAAAATTAAAAGATAAAGTATTTCATCACTGGGAAATAAATACTAAAACTAAGTTAGATGTATATAGAGCTGTTATTTTACTTCATTTATTGTATGAGAGGGAAATTTGGACTCTCTATCAGTCCTATATAAAGGCATAAGAAAGTTTCATTTAAGGATGCTCACAAAATTTAAATATACAATGGCAAGATTATTAAACCAATCAATATGTTAATTTTGATGGGTGTAAAACTATTGAGTTCACTATAGTAAAATTATACATTTGTTAGATTAAGATGTAAAATGAATGAACAATGAAAGACTTTCTAAAAGGATATTTTTTGGTCAATTTGATCATGCTTTTCATAAGAGAGGTAACCATATCTAGGATATAAAGATTATTTTAAAGACATTCTAAAGAAGTACAATGTTAATTGTTTCAATTGGATAGATATCGCAGTGAATAGAATACATTAGAGAGCTATAATTAGATATAGTGTTGAAGTATTTCAGAAAGAAAAAGTTTTCTGCTGAAAAAATTAAAAGACAACATAGTAAAATATCAGTAAAATATCATGTAAATAGAAAAATTGACCAAGATGTTTTTTAGGTAAACATATTTGTAGTTCACAGATTGGTTTGTATAGTTATTGTAAAACTCATTTTTAGAGTAATTTTTTCTTTTTATCCATTTTTTTCTTTTTTTCCTACTCATTTTGGAAGTTGGACAGATTTACTCATTAAATGATTGACTGTATTGTTGTTGTTGTTGTTGTTGTTGTTGTTATTATTATTATTATTATTATTATTATTATTATTTTATTATTATTATTATTATTATTATTATTATTATTATTATTATTATTATTATTATTATTATTATTATTATTATTATTATTATTATTATTATTATTATTATTATTATTATTAACATCATAATCCAGAAGTTTATTAAGTCAATCCCTATGAACGATTGACTTAATTAATATCTGGACTCCCCAGCTTTTATTTTAAGTTAAATGTAAAAACTTCAATTGTGGTTGAAGAAACAATTATTTTTTTTTAATGCACAGTCAATAAAAGCATTTAATATAAAAAATATCTCTATTATATTTAAGTTTTTAGTGTTAGCACAATAAATAAAAATGTAAAACTATATCATACTTTAAATTGATTGGACACTTATAGTTGATATATATATACCCCTTAGGTATATATCATATTTTGTATGTGTATATAATAATATGTGTATATATTGTAACTAAATTTCACTTAATACATATGATTTTACTTTAAAGTCATTAGATATTTCTATAGTAAATTAATATATATATATATATAAATGATTTTTTGGGTAAAACCATGTGTTATTTTCTATTATATACCAATATTTCAATGAACTAGCATCTGCCATTGTCAAGGTAAACTCTTGAAAAAAAAATTTAATAATAATATTAATAATATTATTTATATTAATAATATTGATAATGAAACATTATTTACAGAAAATCCACCCATACAAACAGATTTCTTAATTTTAATTCTCATTATCATTCCGCTCAAATTTTTTCTGTAGCAAAAAATTTTTTGACTAGAGCTTATAATTTATCTGATAAAGAACATTTTACTCAAGAAATAGAACTTACAAAAAATATTTTACTTTCTAATGATTTTAATAAAAACATCATATGTATTACATAACATTGATACTAAAAGAAAAAAAAGAGGATAGAATTGACAATTCCTCTTTTAATAGAGTAATTTTATCTTATATTAAAGGGTTATTGAAAATTGTGATACTTTTGTAGTGTAAGATTATCTACATTATTTATAATTAGGATTAAGTAGTAACAATTTCATGCCATCCCTATTTCTCACTAATAATAAGGGAGATCTATAATTGCTAATATTTTCTTAATCACCTTTTAAAAATATTAATATTAATACTATATTATTACAATCATTTGGCATATCTTTATTATGTAGACATTTAGTATATAACTTTGCCAAAGTTTTTTTTTATTTCTTTATCTGCTTTTTTTAAAATGTCGATTATAATTTCATCATTACCTGGAGCTTTCCACCCATTTATAGATTTGATAGCAAATCTCACTTTTTCATTTGAAATTCTGGGCAATTGAAGAGATATAGTAATTGTACCGAAATATTTTTTCTTATTCGTTATTGTTATACATATCTTAAAAACTCTTCTACATATTTTGTGATGTCATTTCTCTTTTTAGTAATAGTTCAATTTTTTCTTCTTATTGCAGAAATAAATTTTCTACCAATATTAAGATGTTATCTTATACTTTTGAGACTTTTATTCTTTTTTTATAGAGTGGCAAGATACAACTTCATAGCAGATACCAAATGCAGATAATTCAGGTTTATGCTCCAACAAGTTCTCATAGTGATGAAGTTATAAAAGATTTTTATATGGATGTACAAAAGGCTTTTGATCAGAGTAAACAACATTTTAAAATTGTTATAGGAGACTTTAATGCTAGAATTGGTAAACAAATGAAAGATGAAAATGCTGTAGGTAATTTTGGTTGTGGTAATAAAAATGAGAGAGGACATAGACTTGTGGAGTTTGCAGAAAAAGAAAAACTTTATTTTATGAATTCTTTTTTTGAGAAAAATGTTAAAAGGAAATGGACATGGAACATACAAATGAAGGTACAGCAGAATTGAATTATATTTCGACTAACCAAAAATACATATTTCAAGATTGTAATGTTCTTAATAAATTTAACACAGGAAGTGATCATCGATTAGTAAGATGTAAGATACATGTTAATGCAAAACTAGAGAGACAAAAATTATTAAGAAAAACAATATTTACAGTTGATATTTCTAATTTTCAGAAACATTCTAATAAATTTAAATTAGAACTTACAAATCGGTTTCAAGTATTAGTAGATTTTGAGCATGATTCAGGTTTGAATGACATTAATAGGAAAATAAGGGATACACTTTTAAAAACTGCAACAAAGATAGCTAGTAGAAAAAAGCAGCAATTGACCAATAAAATTTCTACTGAGACTAGAGAATTTATGAAGAAAAGAAGGAGTATGAGGATATACAACAATGATGCATTAAAAAAGATTGAATATCTTGAATTTTGTAAAATGGTGCGGAAAAGAATTGAAAATGATATAAGAAAGTATAATTGTGAACTAGCACGGAAAGCTGTAGAAGTGAATAAAAGACTGAAGAGTATAAAACAACATTTTAGTATTGGTAGGAAATTTATATCTGGAATAAGAAAAAAAGATGACATTATTACTAAAAAGAAGGATGACATCGTGAAATGTGTAGAAGACTTCTATCAAGAATTATATAGTAATAAAGAACAAGTGCCTCCTATACCTATTATATCTTCCGAATTGCCCAGAATTTTGAATGAGGAAGTGAGACATGCGATTAAATTTATGAAGAAAGGAAAGGCTTCAGGTAATGATGGAATTATAATTGATATATTAAAAGAAGCAGGTGGAGAAATAAATTTTTTTTTAGCAAAGTTACATACCAAAGGTCTAAATGATAATGATGTACCAGATGATTGGAATAATGCAGTATTAATATTAATATTTAAAAAAAAGTTGATAAAGAAGATATTAGAAATTACAGACCTATCAATCTTTTATCAGTTTTATACAAAATTTTTACTAAGATAATTACAACTCGTCTACAGAAAACACTGGATTTCCACCAACCAAAAGAACAAGCTGGATTTAAAAGTGGTTTTAGTACAGTAGATCATATCCAGGTATTGAGAGAAATTATAGAAAGGACAAATGAATATGAGTTGTCATTATGCTTAGGATTTCTAGACTATGAAAAGGCATTTGATTCTATAAACATTTCTTCAGTGATTAAAGCATTGGATCATCAAGGTGTAGATCCAGGATATTGTCATATTTTGAAGAATATTTATAAAAATGCAACAGCAACAATTAGATTACATAATGATAGTAGGAAAATCAACATTGAAAAGGGTGTAAGACAGGGTGACTCCATATCTCCAAAACTTTTTACAGCAGTGCTGCAAGAAGTATTTTGTGGATTAAAATGGGAAGCTAAAGGAGTGAAAGTAAATGGAGATTATTTAAGTCATTTAGATTTTGCATATGATGTAGTTGTTTTTGCAAATAATGTTTTAGAGCTACAGGAAATGTTGCAGGAGTTATCAGATGAAAGTAGGAATAGGACTAAAGATAAATGTTAAAAAGACTAAAGTAATGTATAATAGATTTTCTCAAAATATGAAAATAAAGATTGATTATGATGAGTTAGAAGAAGTTAACAGTTACAAATACCTTGGTCAGATTATTAATACAGATGGAAATATAATGGATGAAATTAATCATAGAATTAAACTTGGTTGGAGTGCTTTTGGTAGAAATAACTTGATACTAAAAGGAAATATGCCTATGTGTTTGAAAAGGAAGGTTTTTAATAAATGTGTTTTGTCAGTTCTTACTTATGGATCTGAGACTTGGACACTTAATAGAAGAGCAATACAGAGACTTCAGACCACTCAAAGAAGTATGGAGAGATGCATGTTGGGAGTAACAAGAAGGGATCAAAAATGCAATGTATGGGTAAGAGAACAAACAGGTATTACTGACCTCATTGAAAAAATTAAAAGACTGAAGTGGAGTTGGGCTGGGCATATTGTTAGAAGAGATGATAACAGATGGACAATTGAAATTTTAAACAGGATTCCAAGAGACTGTAAAAGACCCAGAAAGAGACCACATGTGAGATGGATGGATGAAATAAGAAAGTGTGCAGGGGTGATGTGGAGAAGAGAAGCTAAAGATAGGAAAAGATGGATTGAACTTGGAGAGACCTTCATCCTGCAGTGGATTAATAATGGTTGATGATGATAATATATTGTGCTGTTAGTGAATATATATGATACAAACATACATATATACCATTACATGTTTCATAATTTTTTAAAAAATATATGAGTAGTTTTAAGATTTTAAAAACATAATTTTCTAAAATAAAAAGATTTAAAACTCATTTTCACCTTTTTAAAATAGTTAAATAAAATGGCTAAAAATAAGCAAATGTAAAATATTAAAATAAAATTTGTTATAAAAGAAAACTTTTGTGAAAAGATCTCATTGGCTTTGGAGTGCAATTAAGTTTGCAAGATTCTGTATGTTAATATATTAGATTAATCTGAGCAAAAGACTAGATTAATGTAAAATGTAAAAATCAGTTAATTAAGGGAATGTAAAAATTAATTAAAAATATAGATTTAAATTATGATTAATTAAAGATAATAAAAAAAAGAACAAAGGAGAGAGGGATATAAAATTTGCATCTTGGCTATTGTTCTTTAGTCTGGTCTGCATTTTGTGATCAAGTTATTCCCATTATCAATTTGTTATTAGTCAGGTTTGTGATATACATTTGGGATTGCTATTAGCATTATCGCTGTTCAGTCTGGTCTTTAATCTGTAAATCAGTTTGGAAAGATTGCAGAGTCTATCCAAACAACCAGAGAACCCAATATTTGGCAACTGTAAATGCAGTAGTAATCCAGTCATTATTACTGTGGTCAACATTAATGGAAAGGTCACATAAGCCAAAGGAGTGTCTGACAGGGCTTCATGCCCTAAACCCTCAACCATCAATTATCCTGACTGAATCAGTACCTGGAACCAATGCTGAGATTGCAAAGTAGAAACTGCTGCATACCCCCTCTCTCATTATTTGACATAAACTTGGAAGGAAAGCCATGAAGCCATTGATGGAGAAACAAAAGGCCAAACAATTGGAAAATAAAACAAATGAAAACCTAAGTAAAGATACTTTTAAATATATTCTGATCACAGTGTAGACACTTCTATTTTAAATGAAATAAACTTTAATTAATGGACTATTATAACTATAGCCTAAAGTAATGATTTAAAATTTTCTTATGTAAAATTTCAATTCTTCTACAAGCTTTAGAATAAATGCTTAGCCAGAGCCAGCACTTAAAATATCTCTGTCAGAAACCCCCTCCCAAACCTCTGACCATGGTTTCATGCTTTGGCACTCCTCAGAGAGGTGTCAGGGTAGGTTCAGTGTCTAGATCTAAAATTACCAACCCAAAGCCAAGCACTTATCTAAAAGTTATCTATAGATAACTCAATAGATAACTTTTAGATAAGTGCTTGGCTTTGGGTTGGTATTTTTAGATCTAATGTCTGAACCTACCCTGACACCTCTCTGAGGAGTGCCAAAGCATGAAACCATGGTCAGAGGTTTGGGAGGGGGTTTCTGACAGAGATATTTTAAGTGATGGCTCTGGCTAAGCATTTATCATAAAGCTTGTAGAGGAATAGGCAATCCTCATTATTTATAACTTACAAACTTAAGAGATAGGGCCATGTGATCTTTGACTCTTATTTGGACTATTTATGTAAAATTTGTGTTATTTTATATTATATTAAATATATATGTGTGTAAATAAATAATTAATGTTTGCTTAAATATTTCTTTCTCATGTCGCTGCATCACATATAAATTAGTGTAGAATTATTTTATGTGAGAAGTAAATGTTCTGGACCCTGAGACAGAGTGTGAGCTAGTCATAAAATATGTCAAGCACTGGATTGTGTGCCTGTTGTCCAAAGCATGCTGACTATAAGCTATTGTTGGTTGACACCTGAAGTTGATCCTCTAAGCAAATAAAATGCTTTGGATGGCAGGAGTTTGAATCCAGAAGTCAAGGTGGGCCATGGTCTGAAAATGTGCTCATGTTATGCTTTGCATATCTCAATCTAATTGTGGATATCATTGATGGTTCTGTTATCAATGGTATTCCCCAATCTGCTTGAAGAACCATGTCATTCATGTTTTAAAATGATTTTAAAACATGTTAAACCCAGTTAAACCTTTAAGAATAATCCAGTTCATTATATGTATGGAAATATTTAGTGTGTGAAGTTTTTCATTTATAATTATTTAATTAGAAAGCTCTTTACTTAGGATGGTAACCAATCAAGATTAATTGCCTCAGGCATTATAAAAAAAAAAAACATTTTCAGACTATATCAAATCACCTCAAATGTTAAAAAATTTTCTGCTATACCCTCTGTGAGTAAATGTATTAGAGATCACATCTCAAAACAGCTAGTTCAAAAAAGTATTATTAGCTGTTTTGAAATGCAAACTCTAATAAATTTATTCCCCAAGGGCATAACTGAAAATTTATTAACATTTGACATGATTTGATATTTATTTCAGGTAGTGATATGCACTGGAATGTATATATATATATAATTCTTTGAAAAACAATAATTAATACGGTAAACAATATTTTAAAAACAAATACTATAATTTAATAGAAGTACTTTCAACTACCTAATTAGTCACCATCAATTATATTCAAATTCTATTATAAAAAACATTATAAATGTATACAAAAACAATTATGTCATACATCAATTTTTCTACAATTCATTAATTTTTATATTAGTAGCCTGTCTATTTATCAAATGTTGCTTTCCATTTCTTATTAACATAATTTCTTTAATTGTTAGTAAGTTTAATATTAATTGTAATATTTTAAATGCTATAGATATTGATAAAATGAAATATACTTGGATATCAATACCATTTATTTGTAATGAACAAGTGAAATTTAAAAGGCAAATATATAAAAATATATGTAGAGTCACATTGTATACTACTCCTAACTTAAATAGATTGATAAATAATTCAAAAAATAGATGTAGTATTTTAAATCAAAGTTGTGCAATATATAAATGGCGGTGTAATTGTGAAAAAGCATGTATAGGTGTAATTGTGAAAAAGCATGTATAGGTGAATCGTGCTGTACATTGGAGAAAAGATCAAAGGAGCATTTATTGTTATATAAACTACTGCAAAAATCAAGACGAGAGTGTTAAAAATGATGACATATCACCTTCAGTATTTTTTGATCATAATGTTACAAGTATATATGGTTTTGATTTGAATTTTAATAAAGTTAAGATTTTATGTATTGAAAGAAATAATAATAAACATAAAATTAAAGAAGCTATGTTAATAAGAAATGGAAACAAGTGTTTGATAAATAGACAGGCTGCTAATATAAAAATTAATGAATTGTGGGAAAATTGATGTATGATGTAATTGTTTTTGTATACATTATAAAGGTTTTTTGTAATAGAATTTGAATATAGTTGATAACTACTACTTAGATAGTTGAAAGTACTTCTATTAAATTATAATAGATATTTGTTTTTAAAATATTGTTTACTGTATTAATTCTTGTATTGTTTTTTGAAGAGTTATATATATATATATTTGATTTTAATTGGAATACAGACATTGATTACTAATTTACACACACACACACACACACACACATATATATATATATATATAATAAATAAAGTTTGATATCTGTATTCGTTTCACAATTTATGTAATATACAAATCAATATATATATCAAAATACAGTACAATTAACATAAATTATATTATTTTAGAAGTACTTTCGACTATACATTTTGTAGTCTTTATCAACAATATAACACTGAATAACCAAAACGATCACCTGTCATCAAATGTTAAGATAACAGAATTGTGGGAAATCTGAATTGAACTATGGGTATTGTTAAAGGTCGTCTCGTTTTGGTTATTCAGTGTTATATAGTTGATAAAGACTACAAAATTTATAGTTTTGATTATTCAGTGTTATATAGGTGATAAAGACTACAAAATGTATAGTCAAAAGTACTTCTAAAATAATATAATTTATGTTAATTGTACTGTATTTTGATATATATATATATTAATTTGTATATATATATAACTTTATTACGTTTATTGATATATATAAAATTTACTATTTTAATATATAATGCTTGACATATATATATAACGAGTTATTTATTTATATAGCACTATGTTTTAAATTTGTAACAATCATTAGGAAATCGCTCCTCTACACATGCACCATATAGATTTAAACATTTCAGTAATAATCTCACTATTTACTCTATCTTTTTAACCTAAGCATATATGTATAGGAAAATTTTAAGCGTTTAGAAATGAGAGCGTGAGGATATTAATTAATCATTTTAAATTCTATTTACTATGTCTTAATGATTGACATTTGCAAAGTTTTTACAAATTATTGCACGATAAACATATATAATAAGTTATTTATTTATATAGCTTTTAACGCATTAAGACCTTGTAAATATAATTAAAAGTGATTAATTAATATTTTCACGTTTTCTTTTCTAAATGCTTAAGATTTTCTCTCTCTCTCTCTCTCTCTCTCACACACACACACACATATATATATATATACGTGTTTAGGTTAAAAAGGTAGAATGGATTCATCCTATCTTTTCTAAAGATTTTATCCTGTGCTTAGAAGTGAGAATATTTCTGAAGTATTTAAATCTATACAGCGCATGTATAGAAGAGTGATTCCCTAATGATTATTATATAAGTTTATGTATATAAAATTTACTTTTTAGTTTTTTTATCATAATATTTCGAATATAATTTATTTAACTGACTTTCATTTTCTTCTAAACCACATTATTAAAAAACTCAAATCACTTTTATTTCTTTCTATTACAATCTGTTTATTTTATATTTTGAAATCTATTATTAATAAAATAAATGCATTTTGAGTTCATTTCAGAAGAGATATTCAGAAATCAACAAACTTAGTTTGAAACGTTGTCATAGATGGCACTTTTTGTTGAATAACTTCACTATATTTTGGCACCTTTTATTAAGAGCTATATTACAAACTTTAATGTTAAAAGTTATTGTTACAAAATTAACAAATTTATTTAGTTAAAAATAAATTAGTTGTAAAATTATTTTAGTTAAATTTATTTCTTTGCATTATTTTTTTTTTGTTATAAATATACTTTCCTTTTCATTTTGTTTGTTTCTGCTTTTTAATATTTTTTCTTTTCTTCTTTTACTATTATTATTATCCGTGCTGCTACTACTATTACTACTATTACTATTACTACTACTACTACTACTACTACTGCTATTACTACTACTACTACTACTTCTACTATTACTACTACTACTATTATTATTATTATTATTATTATTTTCTTAATGCTGTCAATTCATTTTTTAGCCAAAATTTTAGTCTTAATTGATTTATTTTTTATGTTTTTGGTATTTTGTTATCCAAGACATTGGCACCTTTGAGCCATTTGAATCTATTAATTTTAATAAGATCGTTAATTAAATGAGTCTTACTCAGATTATATTTTTTTAAATAAAAATTTTAATGTATTGCTATGAATTTCTCAGTCAGAAGTCATTGTTTAAGGATTGCAAAGTGGCTCACCAAAATCGTGGATTATTTTCTAAATACTGATATTAAATGTATGAATTTAAGATAAGATAATCATAGATTCAGGACTTATAGCTAAACGATTTTTTCTTTACTAAAGGTTAAAACTGCATCATATTGCAATCATTATTACAGAATCAGCTGAGCAATATAGATCAATTGAGATGATTAGCCCTCTACCTAATAATAATTAGATATTCATTTACCAAATAGCTGGTTTGAGTATAGATGCCTACTTAGAGGAATATATTTTTAAATTATCTGTGAGCTGAATAAAAATTTCAAACTGAACTGGATTTTACACATTGATCAAAATTTTCTAATAATTATTTGGGATTTCCAAATTGCTTTTGGGATTACAAAAACTCTGAAAACTCTTGAACTGTGACAATGTTACATGTTTCAAAACAAAGAATCCAAGAAGTTTCTTTTATGAGTACTTCTACATTTTTATATACTTTTATGTGAAATATTTTATTTTACAAAATAAAATATATTTTTGTTATAGAACATTATATTTGTACTTAATGTTTCCTTTTTGCATAAATCTTTTCACATGCCTATTTAATCTTTTATTAATATTTTAGTTACGATTATTATTTCAAAGTAATTTTGTGATAATACTAAGGCTAGATTAAGATTTACATTCAACTATTAAATGTTAATAACTATTATTAGTATTATCAGTAGTTAATAGAACTGCCTTTGCTGTATATTTTATAACAGTATAGATATTTTATTATTATTAGTAATAATTAATTATTGGTTTGTGGGTACACACTTCCTTGACATTTGAATAAAAAAAACCGATCTCCACACCATTACAGTAATCTCACTTTAAACTAATAGTGCAAGTATGAGCAGCATAATGTTAAATTTAGTATGAATAATTAATGCAGTGATTGATTTAATAATTCAAGATATAAAAATTGAATAATTATACAATTCTATTTTATGAATATTTAACTGATTTGAGATAACTTGGTTAAGATTTGAGAGCTCTTTTAATTGCACTTAAATTTCAATGTGGCATCATTGAATGATTAAGTAAAAACGAAGTCATTATATGGCATCAAAATTCAACCTTTTCTCTAATCAATTGTCAAGGAAATTTGTTTTTGATATGCAGGTGTTCCTGCAGAGTGATGGATTTATTTTTTCCTCATATGGGGACTGAAGAAACAATATATATTTTGTGTTTTTGTAAAAAATTAAGTCACACTACTTTGATTACACATGACGTTATTACTGGTCTGCTTACATATTTTGATGTGGATTTAATAAATTGTTCAAGTGTTTTTTAATGAAAAGAATGAATATTATAGAAGTCTTTTTGTGTTAAATTAAAATAGGATTGGTTAAGTTTGATTATTGATATAAGGATCAGATTTGCGTTGTAGAATGGAAGTTTAATCTTCTTTCTACTGAACTGATAAAAGAGATTGTTTGTAAAACACGAGTTCTTTATAGAAATGGCTTCAATTTTTTACATTATCTAGAAAGTGAAAAAAGAATATTATACGACTCTATATCATTCCAATTTGATTATTATTAGCAAAAACAACATTTCATTAAATTCTATTTTTGAATCAGGGCTAAATCATGATATCTTAAAAGACTTATAAATACATCATCATAAGACTAGTAGACATAAAGTAATATTAGAATTAAAAATATTTTAATAATTACGATAACAAAATAAATGAATAATTAATGATAAATAAATAAAAGTGATATTAAAATTATTAATCAAAATTTCATTAAGAATACTTAAAAAGAGAGCGTATATTTTCCTTTATCTAATTATTTAGATTTTTTTTTTAGATAATTAAAAATCTAATTTATTTCAGTATTAGTAATTATTATTATTATGCCAAAACTTTGATTTCTAAATTAGGCTAATCTTAAGATTTTGTAAAATTGATAATCCTGGACTTTTCTAGTTAATCTTTTAAAAATGTTAAGTAAAATAAAATAAATAAACACAAATACTTACATAAGCAAAAATAAAATAATTTTTATCCCCCCCCCCTTAACATTTGAAAATAAACTTTAATAATTATTTTAATTCAAAATAATCCACTGAGCAGATAAAAAAGAAAGTAATTTTTAATTATTTTTCTTAATATTTGAAAATAAATATTAATTATTTAAAATCAAAATAGCTCACTAAACAGATTCAAAACAATTGATTTATTAGATAATTAATTGACTATATTTTTAATCTTACAAATATGTTTATTTCTAAATAATTAAATACTTTATTTACGTTTATTGGTTTTCCGAAAAGACGGGAATTACGTTAAAAAGATGAAAAAAAAATACGGTAGAAATATCATCAATTTTTTTTTACCTTTAATTATTACGATTATAAATGTTATAATTGTCAAATAAATAAATGAAAATATAGTATATATTTGCATGCTTTAGAGCAACTCGAATAAATGAAAAACTTCCTATCTTTATTTTTTGTTCTCAAAATTAATAATTTCGTCTAATAGACCTCTCATAAATTATCCTGAAAAATTTAGTTTTTGAAACTGAATCCAGTCTTAATATTGCAAATTATTAGTATTTATATAATGAAAGAAAATTTTCTAAAACACATAGCTATTATTTAAGACACACACCCACACATTCGTATGCTCGTACGTACATTTGCAAACACATATACAGATTTATACTCTATGTATATATTAGAGAATAAAAATATATTATTCACGGTTCTCTTCGACAAAATCCATAAATCAGAACCTAATTTGAGTATTTCAATATAGTGACATTAAAATCTGGTATACATTAATTGTTCAAGTTCACAATAGATGGGAGTGTAATAGAATAAAAAGAACTGATTTTATAAAGTAATGCTGACCATAATAATTATCATTTATTTTAAGAAAATCAATTGAAACATAACATATAGTAAAAAAGTTTTAAGCCTTCAATAGCTAATTACTTTTCATTTCTTTTTATTGAACCTTTTTTTTTTTTAGTTTTTAAATGCTAGTTTGATTTGTATTTACAATTATTAGATTTTCATTATAAATTTTTTCACTAATGCCTATAATATTTGAAATTGATTAATAATAATTATTACTTATATAAAATAAGTAATAGGATAAATTATTAATTAGTTTGGATTAATTAATACTATGGTTTTTTTAATATGCTTTTCATTAGCTTGTCTTATGATTTTACAATTCTTACTTTTATTTCAAAATATATTATTGAGGGTTTTGTTATTGCTAGCTCACAAAATATCGTTATATATGTCAAATGCGTTGACCGCGAAGCGAACCCGGGCTTGCTGCTTGGAAGGCAGCTATGCTAACCGCTAGGCCACCAATGAATTATTCAGAACTAGCTAATATATTATTTATACTTTATCCATTTGCAAACAATATACAGATCATTCCATTATCATGTAAAATTTTTAATTACTGAGAATCATTTGTTTTGTATTACCCATTACTATATATATAATATTAATATAGATGTACGTTAATCAGTAAATTGGATCTCCATTATATAACTTAAATTAAATCCACATCCAAAAAACTAGTTTTGCTGGATGAAAAAACAAAAAAATAACAAACCTGTCCAAGCTTTCATTAATCAAAAGCAGGCCTCTTTTGTTCAGTCACTAATATATTATCCAGTAGGTATAATATCCAGCTGTACATCACTTCATGAGTGACTGATCAAAAGAAGCCTCCTTTTGATTAATAGTAATTTGGACAGATTTGATATTGTTCTCTTTCAGTTAGGAGAACTGGTCTTATAGGTTGCTATACATCAATACACCTTGGCTCTGGATTTAATTTCAATTATATAATGGAGATCCCATTTATTAATTAATATAGGTATATAATTGAATAAGAAGTAACTGAAACTTCCGATGATTTATATATAGAAATAAATTCTTCCAAAGACAGATAATATTACATCTGTCTTTTTAGCATTTGTTCTTATATATGCTTAGTTCATTTATATATTGAGATGGATTGGTCTTATGACACATTACATAAAATGTATGTGAATATATATTTACAGCTTATAAGAAAAACATAAATGAACAAAGACAAAATTTACATATACAATTATTTAAATTAATACATTGTACAGGCTTACACACACTTGCACATATATAATATAATATATAAGGGATTCAAACTCAGACTTTCACACAACCGTCAGCATTCCATGCCATCTCATATTGCTGACCCACCTGATCATACACATGTTGAAAAGATAAATAATCACCAATATGCGTATTTTATGCTAAACTAGCAATCATCAGTTGGTCCAGATTACTATCTCCACACATATATACAACCAATTCTCAGCTTTATATTAAGATAGCCAATCTTTATACTTTAATGGACAGGCTTCAAACTACTCCAACCCACAACTCTTCAGCCATCCATTTCATTGAAAATAAAGTCTGAATAGCTTAAGGACTAATTGAGCAATAATATTTCTTGGTATTTTTTGAAACATTATATTATTTAATATTAAATGAAAATATTTTATTTTTGATTTTTATAGGGATCTAAATATATAAAGTAACAAAAAGGTTATTTTTATCAAAAATAAGGATCCTTTTAAAAATATATATACATTATAGAGTGTATTCTCTAATATGCTTTACTTCAAGAATTAGGAAATTAAAATTTTTAATGTATTTTGGTTTTGATGAATGCAAATTAAAAAAAAACAACAATGGTAATTTATTTCTTATCCTGTTTTTAGTAATCAAAAAGAATAATATGAACGGTTACTCTTCCTGTTTGTACATTTAATCATGACTGTTATAAACAGTGGGTTCAGTTTAATTGACATAAAGTGTGTATAAAACATCAGTATAACAGAAAGAACAGTCACTGCTACTTTGCATGTTGGTCAAATTTGAACTCCTGGAAAAGTTAACTTCATATTTAATTTATCAATTAGTTTAAAAATAATCGACTTTTCAATTTAATATCTTAGTCAATTTTCAATAATAGTAATTTTGAATATTTATGAGGTGGAAAATATAAATTAATTTAAATATCCTGTAATAGCTAAACAGCATTAAGCTGTTGCACATGCGCTTTGCAGATTTTAACTATAAATGACTGAATACAAACACTTCAAACACATGATAAAGTCTTTGGGAAAAGATAGAATGGCCCTATAAATGACTGAATAAAAACACTTCAAACATATGATAAAGTCTTTGGGAAAAGATAGAATGGCCATTTACTTTATCATGTGTTTGAAGTGTTTGTATTCAGTCATTTATAGTTAAAATCTGCAAAGCACATGTGCAACAGCTTAATGCTGTTTAGCTATTACAGTTTATAAAACTTCGTGCTATATAAAATAATTGATTTATTTAAATATCCTGATAACTTTTAGATAGAAACTCAAATAAGAGCCAATATTCAAAATATATTCCAATGTTTTCATGCTCCATTTAAAAAAATATAAGCAATGATATTTTATTATATTGATATAACAATACTCACCTAAGTCAGTTATACAAAAGTCTCTTATTTTAGTCAATTTATCATATGGAAGTGAGAGGAGAGTATTAAAAATTAAGAAAGGTTTTATTTAAGAATTTTCAGTAACATTTTAAAAATACCAGTTTATAAGGAGATATTTAGATTGTCGGACATATTGCTTAAAGCCCACCATTCTTATATTGGAAATGACAAATAGTTTTCACCAGACAAGCAGAATTTATTAAACATTTAAGTTATAAAATTCTCTCAAATACAGCATTGATTTGTTTTACTATAAAGATATGACGAAATGGAAAAATATAAAAAATTGAAGCCATTCAAAAAATACATTTTGTTGTAGATAAAGCTAAAAATAATATCTCGGAAGTAAAAAAAATAGGTCAGTGTATATAGTTTTCAATATTATTGCAAACTCATTTCTAATACTTTTTATCTTTCTTATTTTTTTTTTTTGAATTAAAATGGATTAATTTTTATGTCTTTTAATAATGATAATTACATTGAAGCAATATTGATAATGCCAACATTACCATTTTGCATGTTTAAATCTAATTTTCAAACAAAGTTTAAAATCAATTTTGTTGGGAACATTTTCACAAACTTATTAAGTCATTTAAAGTGTAATCTTGTGGTTAAAACCTGTAAATGTCCCTACCATCGCATTTTCAAGTGCACATGCTTAAACGTTTGTTGCCTTAGTAAATCTGATTTAAATTATATACATGGCTTCATAAAAGACTTTGATATTAAATGAAAATAAAACTCCTTGATTTCCCTTTGAGGTCTTAAAAACCAATCATAGTAAATTCCTAATGTTCATTCTGTATGTTCTTATCATTGCAATGATTATTTATGTAGTAAAGGATCACAGATGGACTATTTGATAACAAGCATCAACCATATTGAATGTAATGTTATATTATTTGATTTCTTACCTGAAATATCAATTGACTTTTCTTAAAGGCAGGATTAATGTAAGTGTGACACTCTTTTTGTAGATATCTATAATCATGACAAACAAAATTAAATTATGGATTTATTCCCAGGAGGCTATAAAGTCATCAGCAAGGCAGCAGTCAGTGACCTAAAATGGAGGGTGATAAGAATTCCTTGATTATGGATCTAGGATGTCATTGGATAATGATTTTTCATGTAGGTACCTACAAATACAAATAACTTTCAGCTGAAGAAGATTTTATATGAATTGGAAAAGAAAGTGCCTAATATTAAATGAAAAATTATTGGACTTTATGAAGTTAGAAGGAAAAGGGAAAGAAACAATTGATTTAAAAGTGTATATCTACTTTTTTTTACAAAGATACAAATATTGAAAGGATAAGTAAATTGGGGTTTATTTTCGATGAAAGATGAATGAACAAATTATGGAAGTTGATGATACATAGATTGCCAATATTAGTTATTCAAAGTAATGGAAGAAACTAAATGCAGATAATTCAGGTTAATACCCTATCAAGTTTTCATTGAAATAAAGAAGTAGAGAATTTGTAAGTACAAAAATCATTAATAATGATGTAAGAAAATATAATTATAAGTTGGCAAAAAAAACTGATGAAGAAAATAAAAGTCTAAACGCATAAAACATCTTTGTATTGGAAGAAAAGTTGTTTTTGCAATAAGAAAAAAAGGAACTGTTACTAAGAAAAAGCATGATATCATGAAATTTGTAGAAGAGTTCTATAAATAATTATATAGTAATAAAAATAAAAACAGTTATTACATCTTATTAATTGTCTAGCATATTAAATGAACAAGTGCGATATGCAATAAATAAATAAAGAAAATAAAAACTCCAGAAAATGATGGAATTGTTTAATATTAAAAAAAAAACAAGTGAAAAAAACAAAAAAATTGTTGGTAAAGTTAAATACCAAATGTGTAAACAATAAGGATGTACTAAATGACATGATAAATGAAGTAGTAATATTGATATTTAAGAAAAGTAATAAAAATGTTAGAAATTACAGATCTATCAGACCTCTATTACTTCTATACAAAATCTTTACTAAGATAATGACAATTTGTCTACAGCAAAGTTTTATCTCTAACCAACCTAGAAAATGAGTTGGTTTAAGAATGGTTTTAGCAGAATGGATCATATCTAAATATTGAAAGAAGTTATAAAAGTGACTAAATATAAATTACGAATAAGATTTGTATTTGTAGATTATGCAAGCATTTAATTCCACAAGAATATTTATAATGATTAAAGTATTAGATGCAAAAATGTTGACCTGGAATATTATCTATTCTAAAAAATATTTATCAATATGTAACAACAATGAAGACATGGTGTAATTTATCATTCTTTTTTTAAAGATTTAAATAATTATTATTTAGAATTTATTTATTCTATATAAATATAAGTGTATTTTAATTATGTATCAGGAAAATTTTTTAGAATGATGTTTGAACACATAAATATTCAAAAAAGTTATTTTAAAATTCTGTTCGAAAAACTCCATGGTTTGTTTACTTTGTTGTTGAATATGTTATCACAAACTGAAGATTATAAATTTGTCCTAATTTTTTGGAAAATGGTCACTCATATTTCATTAATTCATTATGCAATTATTGGAGTAGAGGTAGAGTTTGTGCAAAGGACTGCCTTGGGTCCTCAAAATCATTTGTTTCACCATTAGCAACTGGGAAGCTATAATCTAAAAATTATTATGATTATAAAAGTCAACACCCACATAACTCACAATATTTAAACAAGATCTAAATCAATTAAGTGAAATTAAATTAAAAAGAAACCTTTTTCAATCTTTCATTTATGAACTGTTAGCTTTAATTACATTAATGATATGAACGGTTGAAATTAACTAATTATTTGCCCTGCCTAAACTAACTGCTTTCTTAGTGAAATTCTATTAAGATTTAAACGATAAACTTTAATCCCAGTTTACACTTTATCCATATATTAATATATTTACGTTAATGATTATCATTATCAACAGGAATTAATTACTAGAAGAAAAGAAAAGAATTATTTATTTTTTAAAAAAACTTGTTTATTATTTCTTAAAAACATTTTATTCATAAGCTTAATATATTTTTATTAAAAAAAAGATAATTTTTTTATCTCACAAACTTCAAAATAAAATTATTGTTATTAATTTTTATTTGTCAATTTTTAAGTAATATTTATATTTATTTTTAGAAGAATATATTTTTTTAGTTTGTAGAGTTTTACTTTTTTTTTATTAAATATGTGTTGCAATTTAAAATATCTAATCCTTGAAAACATAGTTTTTCTTTAACTAACTCTAACAAAAATATATATCCTGTAATAGATAGTGCTGACGTCCTCCATATACTTATAATTGAAGTAGATAAAAGTTATTAAATATATTTAGAATATTAAGTCACAAAACAAAATGAGACAGAATCAGAGAAATCTTGCCATAATCTTCAAATGCCTCAAAGTTAGTTTATTTGTTTACTTATTAGTACATTTATTTATTTACATATATAAAAATATTGATTGATGACTAATTATTCGTACACAAATTTTTCAAACGTGCTCATTAGTTTCCTTTATTACTAAAGTTGATTTGTACTTTTGGCCACATTTAAACAAATATTTAATGCTTTTATGACATAACCTGATTTTTTAATATTAAGTCAAAATATACATATGTTTATTTTTCTCTTATATTTTTTTCTTTTAGTTTTTTTCAAGTTAAATACTATTCATTCAATTAATTGTCTTTATAGCTAGTCTTTTAGTATACTAATAAACTTACAAAAGATTACATAGACTTTTTCTTCTTCTTTTTCTTCTTCTTATTATGTTATGAATTATTAATTCTATTTTTTATTTATTATTTATTTTAATCATTGTAATATATATATAAATGTAAAATACAATACCCATTATAATATATATATATATAATATATATATATATATTGAAACAGTCAGCTTTTCAACCCAACTGTTTCACCTACTATATATGCTATATAGTAGTATTCATACATATATAGATACCACCAATCCTCGTATATTTATTAAAAATAATCTAAATAAATCCCATCTAAATTTGAATCTAATTAAGTCAATCATATATATGTGCATATATCTTTAAATATTTACTAAATTATTCATTTATATACTCCTTAAGCAAAATGCGCACATATATAGACTATTAATAATTGCAAGGTGAAAAACTAATTGTATGTGTAACTTTAGACTACATATATATGAGAATATAAATGTTAATAGATTATAAAACATTTCGTTTTCAGTAATTTTATATATTTATTAAATTATATATTTTCAAAATTGTATAATTCTGCATATATCGGTAAATTAGAACGGTCGAGTTACATATATAATAAAATGTTTTTCTAAATCTTAGATTTTTTACTGGACATACGGTCGCCAATATAATTAATCTTTATCGATACTAGATTAATTAAAAATTATATTTAGAATAAAACTTGGAAAACGGAATAAATTACTGCCTGTGAATAGCATTTTTTTGACCTATTTAAAATTTAAAACAGCAGGCTCCCTAAGAAAATAAAATCATGAAAGAGAAGGGGGGATGCTGGTATAAAAGAAGTAGCAGCCATCTTTGAAGAATTATTATTGAGATATTTTCTAAGAGTCATCAAGACATATTTTAATAAAGTGATATAATAAAATGTCAGGGTAACAGGCTTCGAATCTAGCCTTCTTCCCGGAGAACAGCCAGCTAAGCCGAGAGAACAAGAGCAGAGTACCACCAGAATCTAAAGGTTGCCACGCTATTCAGATAACCCGCAGTACAGTGAAACATCAAGATTAACAACGGTAAATACTCTTCTAATCTAAAACCTTCAACTAAATTCCAAGTAAATGCTAGCTTAACCTCAAATTAATGATCACCTAAATATTGGTAAGTGAAAATTATATATATTTTGTTTTATAACTTTAACCTAAAAACTCACCTAAATTATGATTATTAATAACTGTATCTAAATCCTAAAGCCTTGCCTGATTTTAAAACTGATAAAACTGATACCAAACCTGATCCTGATATTTTAAAAACTGATATTTTAAAAACTGATTTTAAAACTGTTATCTGATTTTAAACCTGATTCATAATAAGTTAACTAAATTGTCTGATACAAATTTAAATCTCTGATATGAGTTATATAAATTTTAATTGATAAAAATGATTTACCTGACAAACAAATTATTGAATAGTTTGAAATATTAAATGATTTATTTAAACTCATCTATAAATGAATTATGATTTACCTAAAATACGCGCATTCACACAAATCCTTTTATAAATTAATTGTATGATTTTATGTTTTGGTTTACTCCTAAAATAATGTTTTATTTGGTTACGCTACGTAGAAATTAAATCTTTTATCTATTCTTGTAACGTATAATATAAAATAAGCTATTTAAAATAATATTAAAATTTCTATGATAATTTCTATATGCTGTAAGTTAATGATAATGTTTGCAGTCATTAATTTCTAGGATAGCATTATAAAACTAAATCAAACATGTTTTAGCGAATCTCGCACATCTTTCCTTTTAAATTAAACAATTATCAAATTTCGTTTGTTTAAAATGTTATTATGATTTATTATGCATTTCTTAAGTTGATCTATGCCAATATTATTATTTAGTTACGTTATCTTGTTTATGCTATAAAACTTTAAAACCGAGCTTTATTCCTAAATTAAACTATTCGCGAGTATTAAAATCAAGTTTCGTTCGCATATATATGTAAGTGTGCATATATATATAAAACGTATAATTACATACGAAATAAAAAGCTCTGTTTTGGAAAGGGTAAAATGTCTATAATTGAAATTCATTACAACGCATCATTACCTTAATATAGATTTGATTTTTAAGTTGATATTTTAAAGTGATATAAATACAGCATAAATCTATTAAGTTTATATTTTAATTCCCCATATGCTCTAATCCTCCTTAAGAGTACTGTAATATGAACTGATGTGGGTAGTTTCATGAAAGAAACTTGTATTCTAGCGTTTTAATTTTTAAATATGACTATCTAATCAGTGGTGCATATGGGTCCTTAACGAAACGCTACGGCATATTTTCTTATTGCTGTAATTCTTTATTGATTGCATGGTCGTGCTGCATCATTACCTTAGTTCGGGCAATTATCTCTTCAGGTGGTGACTGGTACACGCCAATCCATCCTGCATTCGTCTAAATGGAGCATGAGACTCACCCAGAGCGTAAGACTCCCATTCACATATATAAATTGCTCGATCTGCCGAACTAAAAGGGCCTCCAATACCACAGCAATGAGAATCGGTCCCAGGGAACCGTTACACCAGTAAAAATCCCGTGAATAAGGCACATATGAGATGCAGTAAGACTAAAGATTATATGTTCTTCTTTACGCACTTGTATCTGAAGTATAACTTCCATTAGTCAGTTCAGCCCGCCATTTTAATAGTTAATTCAGCATTGGTCTGAAAGGGAATCCAATCTAAATAGTATTTTACTGTGTAGAAAATATATTAAAATATTCATGCTAGTTAAGTTATATTAAATTATGTTCTGTTAAAATTATTTATCACTTCCGCTAATATGGCAAATCTAGATCCTTTATAGCATAAATCTGGCATAGATAACCATGAGCAAAGTCAAATCGCTCTGAATTAAAATTCATATTAAGCTCATGTACAATTTTACTGTAATATCATTTTATCACTTGCGAGTGATAGAGATATATGTGTATAGCCAAATAAATAATTAATTGTAATTTACATACTATCACCTGCATGTGATACTAGGCTACATATATATAGAACGGAAATGCAAAACTTCCAAATTTTATTAAATGTGTTAGAAGCTTAAAACCACTTATAAGTAAATTAACTTATATATATATATGTAAACCAAACTGATTAATGCCGTACATCCAAAATTCGCTATTGATAACGCATCACTTACGTGTGAACCCCTTTCAATTGTAAAATCCCTTATTCACCTGCGTGTGAGATCAAAGAAGTTACTTACACTATTGTTATTTATTGTTTACGTTGAATATTATTAAATTGATTTTAAATTTACTTTGGTTTCTTGTCTTGATCTTGCTCACCGACCTACTTTTATTTAATATCTAGTAGTTAATTTTATAACTTATTGAAATTTTATATATAATTAATAATGATAAGTGTGCCACGTGATACCTATATAGATATCCTATACAAAATACCCATTATTACCCGTCTTATGTGCTACTGATGAGCTACTGCCGGCGCGTGAAGGATTGAAATGCTGCTGTGATCTCAACTGTGTCATTTGTAAGGTTGTAAGTCTATGAGCAATGGTAGAAGAACTAGGGTTAGGCCAGAGCCGTGGCTTTCACCACAGTAAACCTGGTCAGCCTTAGGATGATCTATCAGAGTTCTAGGTTTTGTTGCGTAAATGTACATATTTGACCGTTACAATATATATATAATTTTTTAAAGTTTAAATACAATATTATAGTTTAAATTCTTTTGTAGTGCTTTCAATTATGTGGTAATCCTCATCAGCTTTAACTAAATTTCAAATTTTTTAAACTTAATATTATGTATATTTTCATAACTTGCCTATTAATAACATCATCCTTATATTTATCAATCAAAATTGCCTCTTTATTTTTCCTTTTTTTATGATTTCTTTATTTCATTAATATTTTTATTTCACTACTATTAAATGTAAACCTATAATTACAAGTCTTTTCATGGTCAAAAAATACTAAAGTCGTATTAAATTGACTATTTACATTATTTTTAATTCGATTATATAATAATTGATGCTCCTTCAATTTTTTCTCCACAGAACATCTTGATTCACAATTTCTGACATCCACATGAAATCTGATAAATTATATTACTTCTTTGCAATTTAGGAATAATACTCTTAGAATTATTAATTAATCGATTAAAAATAAAATGATATTTCATTTTGTATTCCTCAAAATTATTAATCAATTGATTAATAATTCTAAGAGTATTATTCCTAAATTGCAAAGAAGTAATATAATTTATCAGATTTCATGTGGATGTCAGAAATTATATATTGGTGAATCGAGATGTTCTGTGGAGAAAAGATAGAAGGAGCATCAATTACTATACAATCGAATTAAAAATAATGTAAATAGTCAATTTAATACAGCTTCAGTATTTTTTGACCACGAAAAGACTTGTAATTATAGGTTTACATTTAATAGTAGTGAAATAAAAATATTAATGGAAGAAAGAAATCATAAAAAGAGGAAAATTAAAGAGGCAATTTTGATTGATAAATATAAGGATGATGTTATTAATAGGCAAGTTGCAAATACGAGCATACACAGCTTATGGAAATATAAGTAACATTAAGTTTTAAACAAATTGATATTCAGTTAAAGCTGATGAGGATTACCAAGTAATCGAAAGCACTACAAAATAATTTAAACTATAATATTGTATTTACCGTTAAAATTTATATATATATTATTAAATATAACTTCATTTTTTATATAGTTAAGATTATAAAACTTATTTGATACGAATTGTAATAAACTGATTAGAATCCTGAGATATTATATTATGGAGAATGATGAGCGGAGGAGGAATAATGTAGTTGTTATGAAGTATTTAATTTATTCAAGTGATTGAAAAAATTTTGTAATTACATATATGAAACATTCAAGAGCTTACATAAGGAATACATAGAAGATTTAATATACGATTATAAGATATTTATTCAACTTACTATAAGATAAATTTTGATGAGTATTTTTATAATTATTATTATTATTTTGAGATATATTCAAAGTTAACCATTATGAGTATATTACACACTAAATTAGATTAAATACTGTTTGGATGTAATAAAATGTATTCTCTAACTCCTCACCATATTGATGTCTGCATTCTCTACAGTCAATCATCATCATAGATGGATAAATATGAATATATCACTGATCTGGCATCGTTCTCATTTATTATATTTAGCATTACAATTCTTTTAGTCATTGGAAATGTCCAATATTTAGATAGTTTCTAATTAATTTTTTATTACAAGTTGTCTAGTAAATAACATTTCTTCTTTTATGTATTATAATGGGCTTGGCTTATATTTATTGACTATTGCTAATAGTAATAATTATACTATTATATTTATTGTTGTAACTATCTTTTATTTGTAGTCTGATTTGAATATGAATCCAAGAATAGAAAAGATTCTATTGCTATTGAAAATTAACATTTCAGTATTTAAAATATAAAAAATTTAGATATCTTTAGAAAATGGATTAAATTTATCATTTTTATATGCTATAGATATAACAAAAACTCATTCTGGTTTATTTTATTACTGTTAGTGTTGGTTTTATAAATATAAAAAAGGTAATTATTTATAAGAAAGTAAAATGAAGTTATCATGTAGCCTGTAATTTTTTATGCTACTAATGCAAATATATATTTCTATTCTAGTGTTTGCTATCTTGTGTAAGCTTGAGTAATAATAGAAGCGAATTCTTAATAAACTTCTGTACTATGCTATGCATTCTATTCCCATGCTAGTTTCTAATTTATGGCTTTCATCAATGAGATGTTTTAGATCCAAATCTAATATATCTAGACTTTTTGGACCTAATATACCTTTCCTAATGAGAAAAAAATCTGTATCTTCTTAACTTTGCTTGAAATTTTAAAACACTTCAATATTTTGAATCTAAGCCAAATATATAGATATATTTTTTACATGATTAGGAAAATAAGTTTTTTTTAGGTTCAAAACATTAAGATATTTTGAAATTTTAGGCTCATAGTTTGACAATCAAAAAAGAATAAAAGATGCTTTTGGAGTAAACCCATGCATGACATCCAAAAATCCAAGTACACCTATATTCAGATCCAAAACATTAATGTAGAAACTAGTTTGGATATGTGAATAGGACAGCAATGAATAAGTATCTATTAAGCTCTGTCTGACATCTATTAATTATTCATGATTACACAAGTGGTTTTAGTACAGTAGATCTTATTCAGGAATTTAGAGAAGTTATAGAAAAGACAAATGAATATGAGTGCCGATTATGCTTTGGATTTATAGATTATGAAAAGGCATTTGAGTCTATAAACATTTCTTCAGTTATTAAAGCATTGGATCATCAAGGTATAGATCCAGAATATTATCATATTTTAAATAATATTTATAAAAATGCAACAGCAACAATTAGATTACATAATGATATTAGGAAAGTCAACAGTGAAAAGGATATAAGACAGGGTGACTCTATATTTCCAAAACTTTTTACAGCAGTGCTACAAGAAGTAATTTGTGGATTAAAATGGGAAGCTAAAGGAGAGAAAGTAAATGGAGATTATTTAAGTCATTTAGATTTTGCAGATGATGTAGTTTTTGCAAATAATGCTTTAGAGCTTCAGGAAATGTTGCAGGAGTTAGCAGATGAAAATAGGGGAGTAGAACTAAAGATAAATGTTAAAAAGATTAAAGTAATGTTTAATGGATTTTTTCAAAATATGAAAATAAAGATTGATTATGATGAATTAGAAGAAGTTAACAGCTACAAATACCTTGGTCAAATTATTAATACAGATGGACATATAATGGATGAAATTAACCATAGAATTAAACTTGGTTGGAGTGCTTTTGGTAGAAATAACTTGATACTAAAAGGAAATATGCCTATGTATTTGAAATGAAAGGTTTTTAATAAATGTGTTTTACCAGTTCTTACTTATGGATCTGAGACTTGGACACTTAATAAAAGAGCAATACAGAGACTTCAGACCACTCAAAGAAGTATGGAGAGATGCGTTTGGGAGTAACAAGAAGAGATGGAAAACGCAATATATGGTTAAGAGAAACATATATTACTGACGTCATTGAAAAAATTAGAAACTAAAATGGAGTTAGGCTGGACATATTGTTAGAAGAGATGATAATAGATGGACAATTGAAAATATTAAACTGGATTTCAAGGTGATTGTAAAAGACCCAAAAAGAGACCACATGTGAGATGGATTGATGAAATAAAAAAGGGAGCAGGGGTGATGTGGAGAAAAGAAGCTAATGATGGAAAAAGATGGATTAAACTTGGAGGGACTTTAATTCTGCAGTGGATTGATAACGGTTGATGATGATGACTATTTAAAATATTTTATAGATGATAGTTATGTGCTATTTTTTAGTATTAAGCAAATGTATACTGAATATTATTGATATTTTCTGAAGCAACATAAAAAATAATGTATTCATATTTAATTTTATTGTCTGTATGTTTATTTTCTCTTTTCAAGATATTAATTCTGCAAAATTGTCTACTATCAATAATTGAACATTTTAAATAGTTTGCTAAGTTTTAAATAGCTTGTTAAATGTCTTTTTTGAATTTAATTTTATCTAATTGTAAGTCAATTACAATATTGCTTTTAATGTTTTTATTGAGTACTGTACTTATATTAAATAATGCACATTTTAATAATATTTTTATAGTCACTGAAAAAAAAGTAAATCAATGGTTTCTAAAATACATTTTAATCAAATTTGTTTCTTCAATTGCAGTTTCATAGTTCCCCAACTAAAATATATTCTAGCTTCGCATTTATTAATGTAAAATGTTCTTTTATTGGTGTTTTAACAATCACGTTATATCAATAATGGCTTTTAAACAAATTTATAAATCATTATTATTTTATTAATAACATTTTTTATTTATTTAAAAAAAAACATGTTTAACTTTAGATATAAGGTTTGATTTTAATAAAGCTAATATGCATGTATAGTATTATTTGTATAGATTATAATCCATTTTTAAAACTCTTTAATATTTTCCTATACATGCATCACAGTGTGCATCACAGTATTTTTTATTTTATAATTGTCTGGCTCAATGTTACATTTTAAACATATAGTTAAAGTCATTGGAAAAACAATTAAGGTTTTAAGATACAGCAGATCTAGTGAGTTGAGACCATTCCACATTGCTCTTTTTGATGTGAAGAAAATATCATGCCCTGTACAAACAATATTATAAAAATACTTGTGCATTATTAAATAAATGAAATGTAATTTTTAACCGAATAAGAATGATTAATAACTGACTATATGAAATAAATGCTCAATTTGTGTAGTTTATATTCTATTACATATATAAATGCCACTAGATTTTATTCTATGGACAACAAATTGAAATAATACTATTGACAACTTAAGCAAAAAAAGAGATATTTCTTAAGGTTATTTTTATTTATTTAATTATAATATCTAATATATTAATTTATGTATGGTTTTTATTTTATTTTATAAACATATTTTTTTTACTGATATCTTGCTTTATAAAAACATTTACTTATTGAATATTTACTTCTTCTTCTTCTTTTTTCTTTTCAAATGTATTATCAAGTTATTATAAAGTCAAAAAACTACGGAGAGACTTTCTTTTCAAAATTGGAAACGGGACATAAAGACTATGAAATCCGACCTTTGGAATGTATTGGTAATTACTATGAAAGATTTAATAAAGAAAGTATTTACATAGAACATTTAAATCCTGTTTTAAATAAAATGTTAAAATAGCTTATATATTTGTGCAAAAAAACTGACTGTTTTTGTATAGATATTTTTTTCTTTTGGTATAAAAATTTCTCACTATATAAGGAAATGTTGTGATATACAACTTTCCATTTTTTGGTTTATAGGTATTTTATTTTGTTATTATTATTATTTTATTATTTTTATATTTTTTATATTTTTTTATTTTATTTTATTGTCTTGTTTTCTTATTTATTGTATATATTTTTTCTCTGTTTTATAGAACCTTGATAAAGTCCATATCATTAATTTTAAAAAATGGACGAAACGTCGGCTATTAATATTTATTTGTGAAGTTATATATTGTATATCAATAAAAATTTTGAAAAGAAAGTCTCTCCGTAGTTTTTTGACTTTATTATTGAATATTTATTTCGAATATAATTTTAAAAGTAATTAATTCTTTTTCATCATATATTTAACATTTGAATAATCTTTTAGTAACTGAAAAATATCTATTTATTTAATATATTTTTTACATTTTAGTTCCTTATATTCTTATAACTTCAAAGTAATTATTTCCGTTGCTCTTAATTAGTAGTGCTGTTTAGATAAGCAATATTGGTTAATCTTATCCATTTATCATATGTTTATCCATAATATTTACGTTTTCATTTTAAAATAAATTTATTCAGTGTTATGTACGACAACTTTGATTTTTATTTTGAATTACAATTAAGCAATTTTTTATTCATTATTATTGTAAAAAGAAATTATTAAACTCAGGTGCTTACTATACATGTATATAATTTTAATGCGCAAATACGCGCACAACAACCGAGCTTCATCAGGATTAAATAACAATATATTATAAACTCAAAATAATTGTAATATCTAAAGAATAATGCCCGAGCGCTTTCAAGAGAACTTAGCTCTCATAATCATGGGCAACAAAGAATAAGCATAGCGTGTTGGTATATGCTAAAATATGCTGATAGATGTAAATTAGTTGAAAATAAATGCGTCAGCTCTAAATGATCCATTTCTTAGAGATTTTGTAACACGCATCTTTCCTATTCATAGCCTTATCATCAATAGCAATAAAACATGCTTCTTTAACTTTTCTCTTAATGTCATTTCTCTCCCTGCAAACTATTCTTGCATTTTTAGGTTCACATGCATGACCAGCTGATTTCTGATGTATTGCAAATATTGAGTTGCAATTTGGGTCTACTTGGGCCTTATTGTAAGAATATCTGTGCTGGGATAGTCTTGTAGAAAGAGTTGCTTTCGTTTCCCCATAGTATGATGCCATGCAGTTATTTTCTGGACATGAAATATTATATACGGCCTGAGAGGTTACTCAGTGTTTAATAAAGAATTTCAACTAAGCTTTCATACACCCCCTAATACAAATAGAATTATTAATAACACCAAAGACATTATAACACCCAACAACACCTCTCAGGCCGTATATAATATTTCATGTCCAGAAAATAACTGCATGGCATCATACTATGGGGAAACGAAAGCAACTCTTTCTACAAGACTATCCCAGCACAGATATTCTTACAATAAGGCCCAAGTAGACCCAAATTGCAACTCAATATTTGCAATACATCAGAAATCAGCTGGTCATGCATGTGAACCTAAAAATGCAAGAATAGTTTGCAGGGAGAAAAATGACATTAAGAGAAAAGTTAAAGAAGCATGTTTTATTGCTATTGATGATAAGGCTATGAATAGGAAAGATGCGTGTTACAAAATCTCTAAGAAATGGTTCATTTAGAGCTGACGCATTTATTTTCAACTAATTTACATATATCAGCATATTTTAGCATATACCAACACGCTATGCTTATTCTTTGTTGCCCATGATTATGAGAGCTAAGTTCTCTTGAAAGCGTTCGGGCATTATTCTTTAGATATTATAATTATTTTGAGTTTATAATATATTGTTATTTAATCCTGATGAAGCTCGGTTGTTGTGCGCGTATTTGCGCATTAAAATTATATTCATTATTATTGTAAATTTACTATTTTATGCATAATATATACATTTAATAGAAGAGCAATACAGAGACTTCAGACCACTCAAAAAGTATGGAGAGATGCATGTTGGGAGTAACAAGAAGAGATCAAAAATGCAATATTCGGGTAAGAGAATAAACAGGTGTTACTGACCTCATTGAAAAATTAAAAGACTAAAGTGGAGTTGGGCTGGACATATTGCTAGAAGAAATGATAATAGATGGACTATTGAAATCTTAAACCGGATTCCAAGAGATTGTAAAAGACCCAGAAAGAGACCACATATGAGATGGATTGATGAAATAAGAAAGTGTGCAGGGGTGATGTGGAGAAGAGAAGCTAAAGATCAGAGAAGATGGATTGAACTTGGAGAGACCTTCATCCTGCAATGGATTGATAATGGTTGTTGTTGATAATGTATGTGTATATATATATATATATATATATATATATATATATATATATATATATATATATATATATATATATATATATATATATATATATATATATATTGCAACCTTTTTATTGGTACATCCTATCTTAAAATTGGAATTAGACTGTATTATATAAAATTTTATATAAAAAATATATAATAAGATTATTTTAATTACTCTAGGATTTGAACTTGGACTTAATTAAGTTACACTAGTATAAAAGTTAAATTTTGTTAAGATATTTATTTAAATATATCTAAATGATAAAATAAAAAAATTATAAGTTAATAGTATTTCATAATAAAAAATCATTTGATAGAAATTAAAATGATAAGGGAATTCAAGCCTAATTTGATAAAAGGAAATATGCATTATATAGATGAATGATTATGTCAGTGTGCATTTGGGATTATTTACTAATAAGTATTTTTGATATAATCTCAAGTTACTTTTTAAAATAAATGCTTAACCTTTATCTTCTGAGTTTTGTGATTAAAAGTTTGTAGGATTAATTTCAAATTTAATCTATACAATATAATGAAAATTATTTAAATTTTATGTTATTCAATTCCTAAAAATAATTGTTTTTTTATTACTAATAAATATTTTAGAAATATATTTGTTTTTAAAAATAGTTAAGTTAAAAGCAAGTCATTAAATATTCAGAATTAAAGAAGGGGGAAAATTAACCAATGAGAATACATAATTTGAAGTACTGTACATGAACAAGCAGAAGATATTTTGTTGAAAAAGTTGTTTTGGAAGAAAAAAAATCAGTTACAGATCGGAAAAATATATAAATCAAGTAACTGGGTTTCGTTTTATTGGAAAAAAGTTTTTTTTCTGAAGGTTTTAAACCATATTATTATTTTAAAAAGAAAAAAAAACAAGTAATTAAGGATGATTAATGCAAGGATTTTAAATTGTATAGTAACAAGTTTTCAGTAAGATGAGCAACCAAAACAAAGGAAATCTCTGCTGGTTAAAAATGACAATCAATGAATTCGCTAGATTATTCTATCTAAAATCGTTATATTAAGAAAATATTAAACCAATGGAAAGGAAAAATTGTATATGTGTACCATTGTTTTACTCAGAAATCTCAAAACAAGAGGAACAAATTATAAGTAATATATTAACATATAAGTGTAGGATCAAGCAAGATCAAATGCATAGGCCTGATAAATATCAACACATTTATGAAAGACTAAAAGGGAATGAATACACAAATAAGAGAAGAATCAGTTGTGACCAAGCTAAAAATATGATTATCAAGATAAATGAAATTAAGTTAAAAATAAACGCGAATGGAAATTTTTATATATTAAAAAATGTAGTTAATATTCAAGTGCAGGTTATGAATGTTTCTCTGAATAAAAATTGAGTAGAAAATATTCAAATATATCCTTATCAGTGAACCTAATTTTTAAGTATAAAAAAACTTTTATGATAAACTATCGCTAGGGTTCAATTAAAAAGGAAAATTCTGACCAAGGTTTATATTTGTAGGAAAAAAATATAGCAGTCTATTGGGAGACTGAAATATTTAATTATTAGTACTGTCAATAAAAAAAAAGGAATATGTAAAGGAAGAACAAAAGTGAAATAAATCGTAATCAGTGGCATTAGCTTCCAGGAAAATCTAAGTTATGTTGAAAATGAGTTCATTTTATTATATTTAAAAAGAAGGTGCAATAAGGGATCTATTACATGTGAATAAAAAATATATTAAAAATAATATGAGGATTAGTATTATCAATGTGAAATATAGTTATATAAAATATATCACATAGGCGAAAAGCAACCTGCGATATTGGAAAAAACAAAACAAAACGTAAACCTGGTGGATAAGTTGAGAACGTGAAAAATTTCAGAGTTTTATTAATGTTAAAATAAATATAAAAGGATGAAAAGTAGAAAAAGCATTAGTATACAACAAATTAGAAGCATGAAAAGGGAGAAGAACAGTGGAGATATTATTAATAAAAAATTTTTTTTTTTGGTAAACTTGTAGGTTCCAAAAAAGAGAAAAAGGGTAACAGGATATATATATCTTGATTCATTTCCCCTTATATTAATAATTATTTTAAAACGTAAACTTAACTATATATATATATATAGTCAAGTTTACGTTTTAAAATAATTATTAATATAAGGAGAAATGAATCAATATATATATATATGATCAATAGATGGCGTTTTACCAAAACAACCGAAACAAGTGTAAACAAGTGTAAAATTTGTTTACATAAACGACAAAAGAGTCAGAATTAACTATCTCTTTCATTTGCTCACCTGCAGATCAGCTGATTTCAAGCCATTTGCTATCATCAGTGAAGGATAGAGTTAGAAACTAGATCTAAACACTGACTCCAAGTGTTTATGCAAAACGTTTCTATCAGTTTGCAAGCTGAATTCTTCAAACTCAGCCTAACAAAACAGATATCTATATGGGTCTGATCTCAGTTCAGTTTCACCACATAGTCAAAGTCTCTGCAATATATATCATTGCAAGAAAACTTTAAAGGTACATTTATGAAAAACAAAAACAAGTTATTCACATAACTTGCTATCTCTTGTTATTTATGATCAATAGACTGCATTACGCCATCTATTGATCATAAATAACAAGTGATAGCAAGTTATGTGAATAATTTGTTTTTGTTTTTCATAAATGTACCTTTAAAGTTTTCTTGCAATGATATATATTGCAGAGACTTTGACTATGTGGTGAAACTGAACTGAGATCAGACCTATATAGATATCTGGTTTGTTAGGCTGAGTTTGAAGACTTTACCGGTCTGACACACACTTGCAAACCGATAGAAACGTTTTGCATAAACACCGAGTCAGTGTTTAGATCTAGTTTCTAACTCTATCCTTCACTGATGATAGCAAATAGCTTGAAATCAGCTGATCTGAAGGTGAGCAAATGAAAGAGATAGTTAATTCTGACTCTTTTGTCGTTTATGTAAACAAATTTTACACTTGTTTCGGTGGTTTTGGTAAAACGCCATCTATTGATCATAAATAACAAGTGATAGCAAGTTACGTGAATAACTTGTTTTTCATATATATATAGTTAAGTTTACGTTTTAAAATAATTATTAATATAAGGGAAAATGAATCAAGAGATGGGGAAATCAATAATTAACATACTTTTATTAATGCTATTATATGTGTAAAGTTTTATTTGATTAAATATAACTAAGTTATTAAAATAATTGTCTATATATTATGAGCTAGTAAATTATACACACAAAAATAGTAAAAAAGATATTAAAAGAAAGGGAGGAGGTGTATCTGTGTTCCAGTATAATATTAAATAACAAATAATGATATTTAAAATTTGATCAGAAGTTGAATTATTAATCCAATAATAGCATTGGAATATAGTTACAGAATTTTAATTTATAAGTTTTCATGAGCATTATTTATAATACAGGCATAAGACTAATAGAAATTTGAAGTCGGAAAGTACGACTTAGAGTATTAGAAAAGATTAAAATAAATATTTTTATTTGATACAGTTAGCACTAGAGAGTGAATGATACACTCCCAACAAACATTCTGAAGGGTAATTAAAGATTAGTGTAAGAAGAGATATATCTAGATATGACAAAGGAAAAAAAATCTTGTAGTTTTATGATATCGTTAAGTGATAAATCCATAAGAAAATTAAGTATAAAATAAAGAGAGAGATCAAATGGTTAATATCATAAAATAAACACAGATAAAATGTAATTGGTCATAATATTATAATAAAATTCTTTTACTGAAGACTAAAAGGTCAGTCCATATATTTTGGTTTTCATCGCAATTTATGAAGGGTACTCAATAAAAAAAGGAGTAATTATTAAAAAAGGGATCGATTGTTTCAAACATATATTATTTGATAATAAAAGTAGCAAAATTTAATAGAATATAATTTTTGATTGTATTATTAAGAAATTTTATGGGGAATAGCTCATTGCAAGTAAGGTAAATATAAATGTGTAATTTTTTTTAAGTATATTGTTATATTATATGGTTATATAATTTTTTTTTGTTTCATGTTAACTTATGTATTAATTCTATTACCTTATTAAATTTTGTACATAAAATGTTATTAAAATTAATGTTTTAAAAGTTACACTAAGTGTTTAAAGTTGCATTTCTTTTGTGGGAAATCTTCATCACTACATCATCATCAGAGAGTATTAATTGTCATATGCATATTAACCAAAAATATGATTTGAAATTTTGAAGGAAAGTTGATCCAGCATAATATATTGTATTACAATTATCTAGGTAAATATTTATTAAATTGAATATTAAATTATTGCAAAATGCTTTGATCACATCATTAATCGCTCATATACATTGCAAATGTAGTAAAGTATATTTATTATTAAGAAATCAGCTTAGGAATTAGTTTTTATTTAAAATTCGACATGAAGATAATAATTTAAAAAAATAGTGATCTATTATTCAATAATAGAGAACATAAAATGAAATAGTGATATAGTTGTAATTATAGGTAAGTGTTATGAGTCGTCTAAATTGTCACACTACCGATAGACTTACATAAAATTCCTCTTGATACTTTATATAGGTGGTGTGAATAGTTAATTAAAATCAATGATAATCCCTAGAGCTCCTTAGAATAATATTGTTATTAAGGTTATTCTTAATGATAGTGTTATAAAAGCAATAACAATAAAAGATTACCTTGCAACAAAATAATAATACAACTTATTGAGGAGGTTAATTTAAATTTTACAATTATAAATGTTTTATTCTAATTATTTAAGCATTATTATTAATCATGAGAATATTTAGATACTGAATAACGAGGAGTGTCTAGGTATTCTTATGCCATTGGATAAATACTTTAGTATTTATTTAATGGTAAAGGTCATGTAATCTTGTTAATAGGATAGGTGAGTTTCACAATTGTTAATATTGACTAAATATAGTTGAGAAAATGGTAAGAGTATTAAATGATATTTAGATAAAGTCATAGTATAGCCTAATATAGAGACTTGGCATATTTTTTAGGGGTCATCATCTGATTGGCAGGGTACAGCTATACATACGCCTTGGCACCCATACATGTGGTTGGATTAGTAAACTAATCATTGATTATCATGATTTATTTCAATAGGAAAATGCCTAATGCTTTACTTAAATAATTAAGCATAATGATTTGAAATGAGAATTTGATTTTTGATATAATATTAATTCAAGGACAATGTAAGATGACTATGTGATCATGGGGTAAATTTTAAAGAAATAGGTATAGTTATGCATTGACAATTTATGTGATAGTTGTGGTGATGATGGTGAAGGAAGAAGATATGCAATTTGGTTGTATGAATTGTAAATAAATACTAGCAAACATTGTTTATAGAATTTAATAATAAACATGCTAAAAGTGGAATATAATTGATTTACTAGGGTATGTTGGAAAGTTGTTGAGAGTTAAAAATAGCTAGTAGAGATTTTTATTTTGAAATTAAATTTATTTATGTTTCGAAAGTTAGTATAGTGCTTTAGTGTGAAAAATGAATTTTTAAATGAGTGGAATTGAAAATCAAAAAAAACAAAAAAATATTTGTTGTGTACAATAAGAATTGAAGAAAAAAAGTTGACTCATATAGAAGATAAGGGAGTGAGAAAAAGTTTTCGAGAAGTTAAGAGATAGGGAGAGAAGAGAATTGTTGAGGTTGAAGTAAGCAAAATTTTGATTATTTAGTTGTCTTGATGATGGAAATGAATAAATCTTTAAGAGAAGACAATAAATCTTTAAGTGAAAAGTTAGAAAAAAATAGTAAATCTTTAAGAGAAGATTTAAGTGAAAAATTAAAAGAAACTAGTAAATCTTTAAATGAAAAGATGGAAAAAAATAATAAATCATTAAATGAAAAATTAAAAGAAAATAATGAACGGCTAAGTGAGAAGTTAGAATTTTTAAATAAAGGTATAGTAGAAAATCAACAAGCTATTAAGTTCATAAAGGGAGATTTAGAGAAAAAATTTGAAGAGTTAAATGAACAATTCATGGCAAAAGAGAAAGTTATGGATGGAAAGAAAGAAGAAATAGCTTTTCTTATTTTATGATAATCATTAGGTAGTATTAAACTTCTGCACACGTGTTTGTGTGTATATGCATAAGCATCCAAGCAGATAAATTGAAGATTTTCTTTCTTTCTTATTAAAAGTCATTCACACATAAATTACATATCCTATTTTACAAAAACTGCTGTTAAAAAAAGAAGAAGTAAAAAGTAATAATAAAAAAATATTATTGAAGTAATTGAACTCTGGAATCAATTTAACTGTCAAAGCTGTGAATAATAAAATATTCTCTTAAGACATCCATCGAAGCAATATTAATTTACTTTATGACCTATATAGCTTGCATTTACCAATATGTAATATAAAGAGCATTTCATAAAAAAAGCTTATTTGATCTATTGAAATGTTATATATATAATAACGGAACCACAGGATATGCCATAAAATGACGTAAATAAGACTAAGTAGTTGGATGATTTGAATACAATGTGTCAAACAACCTACAACAAGTCATGTCCTAAATCCATGATTCAACATCGCATATGGGTGTTCCAGATATTACTGAATCAGAAATGGCATACAACAAAGGGAGCACATCTCACTACTGTCAGACTTAGGCCTTCGAGTAGGATGCTAAATATGTCACAATGAAATGCCTAGTTTCAAATCGCATCTACTTTTAGTATGGTAGTTCATAATTTTTTAAAAATATTTTAATGTAATTTAGACCAGTGCATATTCATTACATTTCCCTTTTTGGGCCCCATTACTCCACAGAATTCAAACTCAGGGAGTTCTTGCAGTCAGCTTTCTTCAGGGATGGACTTACTTAATTATTGACCAAATATGCCTATGTATAAGCATAGATATGAAAAACATTGATATGATCAATCATTTAGGGCAGCAATGCATAGTGATGATGATGATCATCAAACCTGTAATGGTTTAAATGCATAATGATAGTGATGATGAAACTTTTAATGGTGTAAATGCATAATGATGATGGTGATGATCAAACAGAGATCAGATTGGTTTTAATAACACAATAACATTTATTAATAATCTATAACATATAATAATAAATATTTACAAAAAAAAAATTAAGTCAACAAGAATGGTCTTCTATCATTTTGATGGCTTAACACAATAAATCTCCCTGATACAGATTTTATGATAGAAGTCTGTCTTCAATCAATCTTTATTTACACTAGAAAAAACAAAGTATATCAAAGTACAGTATTTACAAAATGAAATTAGATAATTCACTAAATATATCTATAAAACAAAAGGGAAAAGCAAAATGAGAGTTCAATAATTCTAAATCTACCCCATTAATATAATTATTACAATGATATTTATAGGTTGGGGTATATATATATATATATATATATATATATATATATATATATATATATATATAACTATTTTTTTTTTAAAAAAAGTTCCACCCCCATCTATATGTGTGTGTATAAGTCATAGTAAAATTAGTGAAAGATAGAAAAAGATCATTTACTCAAGTTGATTAATTGTGCACTCGGAAATAAAACAATTACAAGTAGATATCAATAAAAACTTATTAGTAAGTAATATTATTTTGTTTGTTCTAGAGTCTGCACTTAATGTTGATTATATTAAAACCTTACTTGAGGTCACTTTGATGAATCAGTGTTGAATTTCCAAAGGGATCTATAAATTTATTTTTATTAATAATTATACATGTTTATTGACTATGATCCCTTTCCCCCTTTATATATCAACATATCGATACATACCAAATAACTTATCCAACTTTTAAAATGCATGTGACTGAATTTGAAGACAAAACTTGAATACATAAAGAAAAAAATCACACTACATGAAATTGCAAATATTGAAATAACAAAAAAAATAAAAATCATGTGAATCAAAAAATATATATCTATCCAGAGGGAAGCAAGCATTTGCTCACAGTTAAGAGTTTATAAACTTGAATGCCAATCTCCATGCATAACGTTCTTGTTCACTAACTCTGTTGATATTTATATATTTCATATTACTTGGTTAAGAGAAAACACATACCCATTATCTCTTCTGAACATATAGCATAAATCCAATGAAGATTGATATTCTCCAGCACTTTGTAAAATAGACATTTTGATGGATAATTTTATAATGACATCGAAGCTGACCTTGGGATGCCCACAGTATTGGCTTACCCCAAACACATTGTAATGACTACTTTATCAATGACTATTATTTATATAGTGGCTTCATTATATATATAAATAAGAAAATGGCTTAAAGAAACAATCAATTTCTAGTAGTTTCAAGTTTATTTTTTCTTACTTCCATAACAACGAATTCAAGCTTGTAGAACAAATTAAAACATTAGTTCATTTCTGCTAATTATATATTGAAATTTGTCAGTTTAACAACTAAGACTAAATTTCCAGTTTCCTTCTACCCAAATTATAAAGATTTTATATTAATTTTAACATATAGACATTAAGTTTTAAATTACATATTCTTACCGTTTTTAAATGCCTAACAGTTTTTTTTAAAAAATAAGACTTTAATTTATGTGCTGATAGTTTTGTTGTTACACAGACGAAGTGAAAATCACAAGATTGTTTTCTCATGCTAGCTAGAACCTATTGCTACAAACTATTAAAAAAATATAAAAACATTATTATTATTATTATTATTATTATTATTATTTAGTTTTCATTATTCAAACTTGATCACCTAGCGACTATTTTGATCTTGTATAGTTTGACCTTTGAACATATCTGTCTTATCAGTCAATTAATTATTTTTGTTGTTAATGATATTAAGTGAAGAAAAAAAAAATTTTTTACAAAGAGACAAACATATTAGTTTATTTATGTGTATATACATGTTTCATGTGTACGCAATGAATTTGTCTGCTTTCAAGTTGTATAAAAAAATTAATTTCTCAAAATAGATAAAAATATTGGTTTATATGTATGTTTCATGTATATAAACAAGTATGTAGGATTAATTATTTGCTTATCAATTAATTAATAAACTATTGTAATAATACATAAATAAGTTAATAGGCATTTAATATTTTTATATTTAATATCATAGGAGCATTAAAATCAGTAGCAATTAACTGTAAATTAAGTTAAATTTTTGCCTTACTGAATGAATTTTTTATATCCGAGTATGGTTTGAAGTTTACCTGCTATTTTTATAAGATTGAATACAAATCTAAATTGACTCATTTTACATTTAAGATGAGGAGAATTGGAACAATTTATTAATTTCTATGACTATTTGTATCAAAGTTTTATATAAATTCATGGCTTTATGATTTTATGAACTTTTTATCTTTCTAAATTTTTAAAATTTTGTTTAATGTTTTTTAGTTCATCCATGCCCTAAAGAGCCAATATGTTCTACATGTATCCTGTATGTGGAATAGTTTCTGAAGCTCCATGGACATGGTTCTGACACTTTTGGTATGGAATTTCTTATGAACTTTTAAACAATAATTCATTCGATTATTTTAATAGTCAATACTTTTATTTTATTAAATCATTTTTTTTTTGGTTTTATACATCTTTTAGTAAACGTTTATGTGTTTATAATTTTAAAGTTTTATAAATTGTGAAGATTATAATATTTTTATCCATCTGCTCTTTTGTTCTAAATCTTATTATTATAATTTTTATTAAACTGCAGCTGCAAAAAAAAGATGAATGATTTTCGTTATATTTAAATTTGTTTCTTTAAAAGTGAATCGAGAGGTTACTATTCCGGAGTGACTTCTTTTTTCTATAGCTCTAATAAGCTTGCAAAAATAAGTAGGGGTAAAAATAAATATCAAAAATTATTTATGTAAATAAATTCTCTAATATATTATAACACAAATGGGAAAACTATGGCTCACTGCACAAGTGTAAGATTTTTTATAAAATTTTATTACAAAAATGTTAAATTTTGTTCAATAACGTTTTTTTTTTTTTGTAAAATGCATGTCAAATAATTTATTGCGAAAATATTTGTTATAGCAATCTTCGTTATATCTCTAGATTAATGCATTATATCGAAAAATGTTTCAAATAAAACTTATTAAAGAGGATTAAATATAAGTGAATATGGATGGAGATTTATACTTTTTCCTGATCTAATCAACATTAAAAAAGTATACTCATAGTGATGGAAGGTGCTAAAAGAAATCAAAATTAGAATACATCTCTGATAAATTTCATGAGGTTTATAGATAGAACGTGCAACAGCCTTTAAATATAACATATAACTAAGTCTCATCAGAGATTCCAGACATTAAGTATTGCTTGGTGAGGAATTTATGTATCAAATGTTATCTCATCGTTTTGCAAAAACATACTTTACATGTATAGTTAAAAAAATATCATTACATTTTCATTTACCATTGTCAAACTCCCTCCACTCACAACTTTGACGCCATTCATTTCAGATAAATACAATAATAATTATTACTAATCATTTTCGAAACTAGAGATTATTTCTAGCACAGATATAAACTTTAAACCTAGTTAAATATTAATATATCAGATTTTTAAAAAAAAATTATACACACACGGAGTTATTCACCTTTCTCTTTCCCGTGTGTAATATCTTAAATAAACTAATACAAAAGGTTATTATGTATTTTAAAACATTGTAAAAATTATTTATTATTAAATCAAATAACTTATTAACCAGCTGAAAAATGAAATAATTTGTCAGAAATGTAAAAAAAAATTTCTTGGTATTTTAAAATAATAATTCTAAAATAAAGTTAATTATTTTCAAAATATTAAGTTGCCATGGTAATTTGGAGAGTTATCAGACAATGAAGAAAAAAAAACTAGAATATCATCTTTCAAGTATTGGAGAGTATTCAATTAACTTCTTCCTAGTGCTGCTTATAAAAATTAAAGCCAAGAAAATGACTTAGAATCTCACATATTCATTTATATTTGCAATGTTAAGGTAAAACTTTAATTGGAGTGACTAACCTCATCTTTCCAGAATGTAGCGTGTTTATGGTGGCACAGTGATAATGCCTTAATACTGAATTATACCTTGGCCTTTTTGCCAACACTGGAACTTATTGTGAATGCTATAACACAATTTGACAATTTAATACTATAAGGATAACTAAGTGCTATAAGAAGAATTTATTCAAGAAGAGAAGGATTTATACATATTTGGCCTATCTGATTCCCTCAAGCATAAGACACAACAATCAAAAAGCAACTTATTTACAGAAAAATAGTCAAATTAAATAATTTATAAATTTCAATATGAAATTATGATTGTTATAGACAGAGATCTCAATTTTAATAAGTTTTGTTGTTTAAGAAAAGTTGGGATCAACAGAAAATGAAAAAATAAGGTAAACTAAGTAAGACTTTTACAATGACTTTTACTAAACAAATAATGATAAAAAATATTTTCTTCATGTATGCTGCCTATTTTATTATGTTAATCATGTAAATATAAATCAGTTGTATTGTTTTTATTCTATTGCATTAAATTATATTATTGTTATAGTTAATAATTTTGTTTCTCTTAAATTTTGTCATCCAAATTACAAGTAGATATTTTTATTTTACATCAGAATAATACAATAAATGTGGAGAGATAAATGATCATGAAATATGGCTGGATCTGCATAAAGGCTTATATTTATGTAAGTTTCAGTCTGACCTTAAAAAATTGTATGCTGTCACACATTGGTAGTCATGGACTGAATTAATTTATACACATTTTCTTTTTTTTTTTTTGGTGGGCGATTCCTGTTACAGGGTGATTACTGTTATGTATAAAATCATATAACATTATAATACTAGTCAAAAATAAATTTTTTATTAAAATTCTTCCATGAATTAACAAATAAACATTTTCAAGTGAAATTCAACAAGACAAGCATACAATATATATATTCTAACCTGGTCCGTTTGCATCCTCACTTCCGGGCAGTATATTATATTAAATAAAACGGGTTCTAGCTCAGTTAATAATTAATAAATAAAATATTCAGCATTAAAATTAAATGTTTCACTAGCTCAAATTTAAAATACGAATAAGATTCAGTTTATAAAACCTAAATTAAATAAATATTTAATATTTTCATGAGACTTGAAAGTGAAAATACAGATGACAAGATAGATTACATTGAGCCAATATCCTACAGGATACTACCTCAATGGCATAAGAACACTATCCCCTTTATTACTATTTCAAATAATAACTTATAGTATTCTTACGACTTTAATAACTTCTACTTATTCAGATTAAGCTAATAATTAAATCTTAATCTTTTATTCATAATAATTTAGCTCTATAAAATCTCAGGTTCATAAAATTTATTCTAAGTTAATTTTAAAATTACGGTAGTAAAATATGAGAAGGGATTTTTATGTCATAATCTACTACACCTAAAACTAATAATAATAATAATAATAATAATAATAATAATAATATTATTATTATTCTTCATTGTATGAACTAATTCTGCATATCTTTTCTTTTCACTATATTTTTTATTACCATAATAAAATAATAAATAATATAATATAATCTTTTATCTTCATGTAATAATATAATAAATACGTGGTAGCATTTGATAATCTGACAAACAAAAGTGTGTGGCAACGGATAGCATATAATTCGATATACTATTATGATAACTAATTTATGACCGTAAGATAATGTAAAATTATGATTACTTAATTAAATGAATACCAAGAAAATATTCGAATTCTTAAAATAATTCTTTATTTATCTTTGTGACAAAAATTATATGTTTAATTTTAGTGACACTGTGTTTTTGATGCATGATGATGATGATGGGAAAAATAAATAATCAGACACACAAATTTTGAATAAACAAATTTAACAAAGTTTATTATTACATTAACAACATAACAACTTATTTACAATATGTACATTTAAAACATCTTAAAGATTTGTACCATTATACATTCTTTATATTCGAACCTTGTTAAGTCTTTACTCTGACTTAAATAAAAAAAAAAGATAAAATAATACAATATTATTAATCCCTGTTTGATCAATCTTATATAAAAAAATTACATTTATTTAATGCTTACTCAAAATATATTTTACATCCTTTAGCTATTATTCAAATAAGCTTCTTTTTTTTAATTAAAACATCCATAGAAACAGTACGGATAAACATAAAATAATACTAATCGAGAACATGGATATCTTTTTTACTAGACAATTTCACTTTAGCAATATTAACGATATCATGTAAAATATCTATTGATAATTTATTTCTAAATCATGGATACTATTGTTCACAACACTGTATTTATTAACTATAATACATTCCATTATAACAACATTATAATACTATATAATTATAACTACTGATACATTCTCTATTATTGAATAAATATAAATTGTACCTAAATTTATTTTGTAGATCGTTTTTTACTTTATAGCATTATATTAAAAATATGCAGTACCCATTTTTAAAAAGATTGAAATAAATATTTTAATATTATTTAATATTTCAAAAGCAACTTTGCTTTACATATTTTATTTTTAAGATCTTATATTTATTTCCAAAATAAAATAAATATATAACATATTTTATAATTCTTTCATTTGAAGTCCATTGGATTTTCAATCCCAGTTCATACAAATTCTATTTCCTCATACAAGTAAATGAACTCATCTCATTCCAAACAATTGCATATCTTTAATTCTAAATAATCTATTATTTTCTTTTAAATATATCATACTGTACTATGTAGCTACTTTTTGGAAATCTAGATAGAGAATAGATTTATAGGATGGGGAAAAAAACTAGAGTATAACACATAACTCATATTGAATAAACACATATCATGGCACAGTGTATTGATAAAACTAGAGGCAAGACCTATTCTGTCTAATATCCTTAAATACTATAAATGATGTCAAGCTATTCCTTTAGCTTTATTGAACATCAATACTCCAAGAAAAATAAACACTATCCAAAATAAATATGCAATTACAGGGCTTTGTTAACTGCATTTGAACATCTACAAATATTATAAAATACTGTTCTTATTCCCTAAATATCCTAATTTAATAATCTCCTGGACTTATGCTTAACATATTATAAATACCAGATCTTTATCCTATTCTTATTTCCTAAAGATTTATCCGGTCTTACATTGACAAATTACTAGCTTGCATATTCAAATAATAAATAAAATTCAACTATAATTAGAACAATCTTACTAATCCATAAGAAAAGATTGCTTACTTCATTATTCTATATTCTTAACCACATACAAACTAATCAGATAATACTTGAACATCCAATAATATGAAAGTTTTTTTACAAAGAATCACACAAATATTTATTATCATGTTGGGTTATATTATTATTATTATAAAATCATAGTATGCATATTCCAAATAAATCCTGATCTCACAATGTTTTAAAATGTGTTGTATAATGCATATATTTTAACATTCATACATCATACATTATTACATAGGCAATCTGTAAAAAAGAGAAAACAAGAAAATACATCATAAGAAATATCAATAATTCATTAGTTATTACCAAGTGACATTAGCTCATCATTATCACTTTTGTAGTCTTCTTTTCTCCAACTAGATAAAACATCACATACATAAAAAATATACATCCATGCTTCTATTTAAATGTTCTAATTTAAACTATTAAATATTATATTATAGAATTTTAATGTTATCAATAGATTAATGTTCATGTTCCTAATATTTTAAGACAGAAAACTTACACTTTAACTAAGTTAATAAATAAATAAAAAAATCAAGACTATAATTACGTATATCTTCAATTAATTCTTCAATTGACAAGGTTCTTGATAAAGTTCAAAAAATGTCTATTATTTTCTCGAGATTTTAAAAAAAATGTTCACTTCAAAAGCACTTCTCTACACCTCCTTTATTGCTATAACGATGAACAAGACAATGTGCTTCCTGCAGAAGTGTCATTCAAACACCCGGCATGAAAATCTTAGATTTTAAAAATAATAAAAAAAAAATTATGACATCTTTTAAAATCTTGAAAATTGAACAAAATAATCATCAATCTATTCTGGAATAGTTAATAAAATAATAGTTTATAACTTCTATAGACCAGAATAATGATTATTGGAATCATAATACTAAAAATAATCCCATGAAGCTTCTTAAATTTCCCATATAGGAGTAGTAATGCATTATATTCCATTTGGTTTAGCTTAATCTATCCAATAAACTTTTGCACAATATAAATATATTTCCATGGTTCCATCCTTTTATTTAATCATATATTTACTTTCTTTATAGGTCTATTCCTTAGTAAATTTATTTTCATTTAATACTTATTTTCAGCGTTTTATTATTATCTTAATTTTCAGGTTTTCCAAACAAACTTTTATAAGTGCATTATACTTTAGGTTTTTTTATAATTTATATGCTTTAGTAAATATTCTCTGTGAGTTTTTTTTTTCTTAAAATAATTTCTTGTAGAATTATTTAATGTTTCCTTCACAAAGGATATAACATCTACTTTTAATATGATATTTCTATAAAAATTATCATAAAGTATCCTTGTCTTATTGCTTCTTATTTTTGGACAAGCTTATCTTCCAATATAAAATAATGCATCTTTACTTTTAGATGGCCAACAGTTTTTCCATTTAAGTTTCTTGTACAATGTCCATACTGCTATTTTATTCATTAGAACAGTCCTCTTGTTCAGCATTAATGAAACTGTATCATCAAATATTATATACATTTTTAAAATATTATAAATTGAATACATTTTACTTCTTGGTATTTCTATTTTATTATCAGGAAGTTCTAAGTTAGATTTTTGATAAAATACTTCTGATAAGAAAACTTAAAAAAAAACTACCACATATTAAATGAAGTTATTAAAATATTTTAGTTTACACTCTCCTTTTGCAAAATACTTTTTTAAAATAATACCTATTTGATTTTTGCAAATAAAATTATAAGAGAGCACTAAAATTGACTAAAATAATAAAATTAAAATTACTATCACCTTTGAGATGATCTCTGCTATCTTCAATACCTTTTTTAATCACACACTGATAAATCAACCGCAATGGTATTTATACCCTGTAAGAATACCTCATCCTATTGGTTGATTCTTACTTTTAGTTTGATACCAAATTTGCATATGTTTCAGTTTTACAGAATTAAATTTCAAAATAAAAATTATGACATATTAAAACTTAAAAATATTATTTAAAATATAACTTTTAAATCAATTATTACTTTACTAAATTACTTAAATACCCTTAAAATAACTTTTAAAACAATATTTAATGAATTATCCCACTTTTAATATTAAATTTATCTATTTTTTATTTTAACAAAATATTTAACTTTTTTATTAACTGTATTCATCTTTATTACACTATTTAAACATTTATAACGATAGTTAACTTAATATTTGTTATTTGCTTTTATTTGTTATTTGCTTTATGCCAGGTGATAATTCTACTCAATTTTATAATGCAATTTTTACAATACTTTGAACTTGACTAATCTAAATTCTAGCCAGCAAGTGTGTGTAACTCTATATTACATAAGTCACATGATTAATAATCAAGACAGACTATCCGATTTTTCTCTGTCTGGGAATAAATAAATTGCTAGACTTGTATTAAATAAAATAATATGATTATATAATTTGGAATAATAATTTGGAAAATATAGAATTAAATATAACTTTCACTACCACAAAACTTACTTTTAAAATATACGATATTAATTATGATTATTATAATATGATTTATAAATTTAAATATAACATTTACATAACTATGAGTTTTAAAACTATTAAAATTGAACTTTTTAAACATATTTTTAAATATTTATAGCTGAGTTATATGTATTATGGCCAGCTTTTGCAACCATATGAAATAATATTTTTAACTTTATTTTACATATTTTCATTTAGCTTTAAATTGCACTTTAAAATATTATTAACACAATATAATTAACACATCAAGAGAACACATTCTAAAATTTAAATTTTTTTTAGTAATTTACCGTGATAAGCTATTTCTGACCTATAGAAAAGGGTACAATATATATATTGAAACTGTAAAATTCAAGTTCGAATCTTAGTTTCACTTCAGTCGTATTTATTCTATCATCTTCTACCCACTACCCCACCTAAATTTAAACCCTCAATATTGGACTGTGTGTATAATATTAGTTTTATATATATATATATATATATATATAAAACTAATATGTATATGGCACATATATATATATATATATATATATATATATATTGTGCCATTACAATTTAGTCATTAGCTAAATTTATAGTAATGTGCATGTAAGAAAATGTAAAACAAAATCACCATCACATTTTTATATAACCATAAAAGAAGCTGTAGGGAATCCAAGTTCAAACCCTACAAGATCAAAATTTTAAATGCTTTAGACAGAAAGAGAGTGGGACAGCAATTATATGCTTTACTTGTTTGTGTGTTAATAAATCTCAAAAAGAGCAGTACACACATTTAATATTTAAATTTTCTGTTAAAAAGCAAAGTTATAATGCATACGTATAGGCAATGTATGTGTAAACTATTTAATTGTTTTATATTTCAAATATTCAACATTTTAACTTTCTTTAAAACTAACCTATGCTTGATCAATTTTAATGTCTTATTCTATATTTCTATTTTTGCTTTTCTATAATTGTAATTGGGATTTAAAAGCTAAGGATTTAATTTTAAATGTTAGGGTTATAATTTCTGAACTAGCATTTATATTATTAGTCAACCAGATTTATAAATGATTGGAATAATGGCAGTGCGTATGCTTGGATACATTACATACATAAACTACATTTTTTATTTATTAAATATTGAAAGAAAATTGAGAAAATCTGGTAAATTTTTTTTTTCAACAGTTTGTACTAGAAGGGTTAAATCTGTCAAATTATTTTTTTGTACAATTTTATGTTAAAAGAGGAAATCTGTTGAATCAGATATCTATTTTTGTAGCAATTTTGTTTTTGTAAATGATTGTTTGTCACTTTGGGAGCTTAAGCTGGGTGGAAACTCTAATTTTGAAATTGTCTTATCTTAAGATCTAAAGAAGGAAGCTCAAAAATTTGAAATGTTACCTAGGTGTAAGAAAAAAAAAGGATTAAGTCTATTTTTTATTAAACAAAAGTGTCTGGAAAAAGGATTAAACTTTTCAGTTGAAAAATAATTTAGTTAAAAATAAATTAGAGATCTAATTAAAACAAATTTGTCCAAAAATAGCAAGTGACACTATCTCTGATTGGTTAAGTTAGCTAAAAAATTGGATATAAAAAGCTGTCTGGAAAAATCAGTTGAATTATTATTATTGTGATTATGATTCAGATTATTAGACTATTAAATTGAATGTTGAAAATATAAGAAATGACTGGCTAGAAAAATTATATGTATGTCCCATCTTGGCCTGACCGTCTGGGAAGCTGCACATCATATTGGAAAGAAAAGATGTTTTGTCTAAAATAATATTCTACACCTTTCAACTGACCAGAGAAATAAGATGTTCTTAATAGAAGGAAGAAAGCATTCATCTGCATTTGATGAAAGATTAATTAATCTACTGATAAATATTAATCATCAAGTCCAATTAATTGTTCCAACAACCGAGTTTAAATCCGGGAAATTTATAACGTGAAAACAACTGCTGTATTTCATTCACTAAAAGAATAATGCTTGACAGGAAGAGAAGAAAAAATGATATAATGATTTCCAAATTATCCACTAAAGCAAATAACCTCAATAGGATCCTCATCATCAAATAATTATATACTTCAAGAAAGTGATTGTTCCAAAGAACACGGAAATTGTTGCTGCCAAGTATAGACAGTATACAAGACAAGTGAACTCTTGGATCGGTAATATGACTTTTATATCTATTTTCTTTATGAAATCAGAGTATTAATAAAAATTTAGTAATAAAGTGACATATTTTATTTAAAGAACTTTTAAAGACAATTCAGATTGATGGAAACCAAGAATGTCTTAAGAATAATAGCTTTGAACTACATAAATGATTTTGAATGTATCAAAATTTATTTGTTTATTAATTTTACATTTATGAAATATTAATGTGTAAAATAATTTTTTTAATGGTATTATGATTTTAGTTTTAACTAATATATTATTATTATTTTGGGATAAAACATGCACATACATAGTAATATTTTATATGTGTATAATTGCGAATGAATGTGAAATAATAGGTGGTGTTAAAATATTAAATTATTTTGTCTTGAGGAAGTATAGATTTCAGCGCTTAGAAGGGAGGGGGAGATAATGATTTAAAACTCTTTTCTAAGAACTTGATTTTTCTAATTTCTATTAACATTTTTTTTTAACATTCTACTTACATGTTAGATTTATAAAGTATGTGTGCTAATGAGCAGATAATATATTTTTTTTTCTTGAAATACTTTTCTCAAATGAGCGGATAATATTTTTTTTTTTTTGAAATACTTTTCTCATGGAGTGAAAATCATGGTCAATGTGACATCCAATAATACAATATACATTTGAAGGGAAAGGGGGAAGAACTTGAAATTAATCTGAGGATTGCTATATAACCAATTATTATTATTATTCTTATTCATATCAATTTTCATGTTTATCTAGAAATTTTTATGTATATGTTAGAAATGCAGTAATAAATATCAGTTTGTTTTGTTAAACGAGGCATATATATTTCATTAAGTGTAGTCTTTGTTAAGTGTGATCATTCATCATCATCAGTGGTTGAATATCAGTTATTTAAGATATAAGTAAATATGCTAAAATTAAGCAATAATTATGAATTTCTGTATAAAAATTAGTTTTATGTTTAGGCTTAGTCCTAGAGTGGTAGTTGAAACCCTTGTCATTATCGTTATTATTATCAACATCATCATCATTGTCATTTAAGATATAAGTAAATATGCTAAAATTAAGCAATAATTATGAATTTCTGTATAAAAATTAGTTTATGTTTAGGCTTAGTCCTAGAGCGGTAGTTGAAACCCTTGTCATTATCGTTATTATTATCAACATCATCATCATTGTCATCAACATTTTAATTAATGAGCTGTCTAAGTGTTTAAAGGCCATAAATAAATATTAATTTCATAATATTTAGGGATTTCTTAGTATTATTCTAACCACATCCCATCATCTATTTCATGCAAGGATGAGTGAATTGCCATCCTAAATTAGTTATACATAATATGAGCTAGTAAACTTATAAAAATATTGAAACACATTTGTTATGTTAAGATCTGAGAAATGATTTATGTCTAATGAACTCCACTGTGGTTTAAAGATGTTTTACTTTTACCTAAATATTAGTGCATATAGTGATATGGCTCAAAAAGCAAAATCTCCCATTTTTATTAGAAATAAAGTACCAAAAGGGGATTCAAACCCGGTACATGTGAAAAGTTATTAGATATAACTGTGTCTAGATTCAGATAATCTAGTGGCGCCCTACTAGACCATATTCACTTAGTATTTGTTTAAACATGCACTTAACATCAAACCAAGAAATGAAAGTGGATAAGATCTACTGTCTGTATACCTGAGTTATATTTTATTGAATTACTAGTGTACTCACCTCACGTGATTTCATATACCTAAGTTATAATACTTGTTATTAATAATTTGCTTATAATTATTGATAGTGGGATATCTTGAGAAATCTAATGATAGAAATATGTTTCATTTCATCCAATGACCCATAATATGATAGATAACTCAGTCTGATCTTTGGTTTAATAGCCACTACTCATGTTAAATAATTCTTCTCTTTTGATATAAAATCTACAATGCATTTTTCGTTTATTAAGCTAAATATTTATATTGGAATCTTTTTGAGATAAAATAGAGATTTATATTTGAATCTTTTCCTAATTATTAAATACATTTGGATCGTTTGATCATCTTTATTAAGTTACATTTTTTTAACAATACTGGAATATTTGAGATTTTTACAATACTTGAATTTTTTTGATTCTTTAATAGACCAGATCTCATTTGGTTACACTGGATCTGTGATCTAATCTTTAATTTTATTACAATGGATGCCCACCTGGGGCTTGATATTTTACCATATACCTGAAAAAGGGAGTCTATAGAATGATAGGAGATGTGTGGTTAAAAAGAGAGAAATTTTTTTTTAGTAAAATTTTTTTTCAGTAAAATTTTTTTTTGTCTTACAAAATTTTCTTGGCCATACAGTCTTATTTTACATTTATATATGATGACATTTAGGATGATTTAATTTTTCATTGATGATGATAAAATGGGTACAGCCGTAAAACAGCTTAGTTTTGTTTTATCAATTTTGAAAATCGGGATGAATATCACAACTTAAGACAAAGGTGAAATAAATAATAGAATTTTTTTTGTGGAACATTAAAATGATTTATTTTCAGGTAGGATAGGCATAGTAATAGTTATGAATTGTGGAATAGTGGTCTCATGTGTGTTTGGGGTGTTCATTTTGTAAAAAGTCTATGATTTTAGAGGTTTGATTGGATGGTTGATCGTTGGAGTTTGGTTGGTTAGATTGCAGTTTTCATGATGAGTGGAGAGTTTTGTCATTGCCTTGAGAATGCTGTGTATTTCGTGTAACTTATGAATGATCAAACCCATTCACTGCTCCAACCCAATTTATCAGTTATCTTTATGTTATCATGAAGCAGTTAACAGCAGACCTGCCATGATACCAGCCTATAAGTCTCCAAGAGAGAGAGCATGGCATAGTTTTCCAATCAAGTTTATATGTTAGTCTTATTTTATCATGAAGCAGTTAACAGTAGTTCTGCCATATGTCAGCCTATAAGTCTCCAAGACAGAGAGCAAGGCTTAGTTTTCAGTTATCTATAATAAGCAGGGCATTCCTTGATACTTGCCATATAAGACTCCAAGAGAGAGAGCAAGGCATAGTTTATCTATTTTAGCCCCTAACACTTAATACTTCTTTTATTGCAACAGAGTTTGCATCATTCAATCAAGGGTTGTGGTAGTTAATAGTGATCGAATTGGGATGATCTTCTGAGTGCTCGAGATGCATTGTGTGATTATAGTGCTGTGACTGAATTCTTTCATTTATCTCAAGATTGTGAACTGCTAGTCATTCTGTGGACTGTCAATATCTGTCAGATTTTTGGGAGAATGAATGAATGTATAATTTGGGCTATTACAGACAGGCATGCACTATATAGATTATTGTTGCGTATTTCATCAAATAAAGACATTAATTTTTTTTTGTATTTGTAATGCATGATAAGGTGAAAAGCAAATCAGTCAGTTAGTCAAAGAGAAAGGTGTCAGACAAGGAAAGGATGTGGGGTTTTTTGATGGTCAGGGAAGCACAGATGGGATATATATAGTTTTATAACATGAGTGAACTAACTTATATTATGGAAGTGGTTATGGAAGAGGAGGGTATCCCAATCCCAGGGATCAGTGATCGTTTTTATCTTGAAGAAGAGGATAGGGAAATTGCCTTTAAAGAAGCTCAAAAAAAAGAGGAAATAGAGGAAAATGCCTCTAAAGTTAGCAGCAATAATAAGGCCTCAAGTATAGAAATGGTAGATGAAAAGCCAGAAGTGGGCCAGACTGCAATAGCAAAGCAAGCACCATTAGACATGGAATTAATGATGATGCAGATGTTCCAAAGTATAGCAAGTCTAAGAGAAGGTCTAGAACAAAGTGTAAAAGATCTAAAAGAAGATAATAAAAATCTAAGAGAAGATAGTAAGCAAGGGATGGTAAATCTAGAACAAAAGATAGAAGAAAATAATAAAAGTATGGAAAGTCTAGAACAAAAGATAGGTCAATCTGTGGAGAAAAGTATAGAAGGTTTAAGGGTAAATCTAGAGAACTCTATTGACAATAACAACCGAATGATCGTAGCTTTGGAAACTAGGATAGAAAGGTCCAATATAGAGTGTAAAAATAGGTTTGTGTCATTAGAGGAGAGGATAGAAGGAGTGTGTAGGTCTATGGAAGTCGCCAAACAGGAGGGCTGTCAGGGACTGCAGTCATTAAAGGCTCAAGTGGAGCAGTCTATTGAAGAAAATAAGAAAGAGATTGAGTTAGTTAGGAATGAGGTCCATGGGTTGGTCTCCCAATCCATCTCAGAATGCATAGAAAAGAATGCTGAAATAACCTTTGCAGGAATTAGTATCAGATTAGAGGAGGTGATAGCCAAAGTGGACTCACATAAGGAAGCCACTTTGGGCTATGTAGATCAGGCCCTCACTATAAAAAATAAGTTTAGTGGCTTAGAAAAGGAAATACGAGAAGTTAAGGAAAGCATGTTCAATGAGTGTGTACAGATGGACCAAAATCTTAGGAAAGAATTGGGGAAAAAATGGATAGCTTTAGGGAGGAGATAGTGAAAAGGGACAAGTCAAGATCTTTAGAAGAAGGATCCAGAATGAATCAACATGAATTGGGTGTTATGTTGGAGAAAGTTGAGGAGAACCAGAAGGTGTATGTTATGGAGTACATGAACCCCAAGATGGATGATCTCTACCAGAAAATAGGGGAATTAAAAGATCGTATTAATGTAGGGCTGCAGGATCAGTCAAACCTAAATTCAGGGCAGAACGATGGTAGCATCAGTCCAGATGACTGTAGGGATAGCTCAGAACAGAGTCAGTTAGAGAAAAGGATGCCTACTTTAGTTAAAAATCCACAAGGTGAAAAAGAAGTAGAAAGGCCGATAGTAGCCATAATACCAAATCTCCCAGTAATACCAAATCTCCCAATAAAGAAAGTACATGAGGAGATGGCCAAAGTGAAAAGAAGGAAAAGAGAGTGGGAGGAAAAAGTCCATACACCAGATAAGGTGATTGAGTTAAGAGAGGCAACAGGGGAGATGAAACCAGATATTTTAGAAAGAGAACAAAAGTTTCAACAGTCTGTAGTTCTCAATCTAGTAACAAACCAGCATGTGTGGTTTCAAAAATATGTCTTCTTAAATAGATTGGAGATACCTTATATATGGTATAGAGAATCTATCTCTCTGAAAAATTTAAATGCTATGAAAGAGTTAAAAGCAGATTATATCTGGTACAGAGAGTCAATCTCTCTGAAGAGTTTAAATGTCCATTATATATGGTACAAAGAATCTATGTCTCTGGAAAATTTAAATGTGAATAATATCTGGTATAAAAAGTCAATCTCTCTGGAAAACTTCAAAGTGCCTTATATATGGTACAGGGAGTCAATCTTTCTGGAAAGTTTAAAAATAAAGTATGTATGGCATAGAGAGTCAATCTCTCTGAAAAACTTAAAGGCATATTACATAGAATACCAAGAGTCCATATTTCTAAATGGAGTTTGTAATAGGAGGTTATATAAAATAAATCCTCCGGATATGTTTTATAAATACCCAGTCAAGATGAAAAATGAAAATATTAAAAATGTACTGGATGTACATGTGCAATTTTATGCAGACCGCAATATGATTTGAAAAGAAAAAGCCATTCCAAATTACCAAAAAATTAGGAGAGAATGCCTTTATGCTTGCTGCTCTTGATGGAAATAAGGGAACCTATAATGCTAGGAGTTTGATCCCTTATACTTCAGCAGAGTAGCTTGGCAAAGATTTCCAAATAAATTACTTTTAAGTTTTCTAATGAAAAATATGATATTTACCAGTAGTTAAAATTTTTTTTTTATATATTATTAATGTGTTTATTATTATTAGTGTATTTTATTATTTAGGATTTTTTTAGATGTAGTTAAAACAAAGGTGCTGATGATTTTATCCGAAGGGGGGGAAAGTTGTGCCATTACAATTTAGTCATTAGCTAAATTTATAGTAATGTGCATGTAAGAAAATGTAAAACAAAATCATCATCACATTTTTATATAACCATAAAAAAAGCTGTAGGGCATCCAAGTTCAAACCCTACCAGATCAAAATTTTAAACGCTTTAGACAGAAAGAGAGTGGGACAGCAATTATATGCTTTACTTGTTTGTGTGTTAATAAATCTCAAAAAGAGCAGTACACACATTTAATATTTAAATTTTCTGTTAAAAAGCAAAGTTATAACGCATACGTATAGGCAATGTATGTGTAAACTGTTTAATTGTTTTATATTTCAAATATTCAACATTTTAACTTTCTTTAAAACTAACCCATGCTTGATCAATTTTAATGTCTTATTCTATATTTCTATTTTTGCTTTTATAATTGTAATTGGGATTTAAAAGCTAAGGATTTAATTTTAAATGTTAGGGTTATAATTTCTGAACTAGCATTTATATTATTAGTCAACCAGATTTATAAATGATTGGAATAATGGCAGTGTGTATGCTTGGATATATTACATACATAAACTACATTTTTTATTTATTAAATATTGAAAGAAAATTGAGAAAATCTGTTAAATTTTTTTTTTCAACAGTTTGTACTAGAAGGGTTAAATCTGTCAAATTATTTTTTTGTACAATTTTATGTTAAAAGAGGAAATCTGTTGAATCAGATATCTATTTTTGTAGCAATTTTGTTTTTGTAAATGATTGTTTGTCACTTTGGGAGCTTAAGCTGGGTGGAAACTCTAATTTTGAAATTGTCTTATCTTAAGATCTAAAGAAGGAAGCTCAAAAAATTGAAATGTTACCTAGGTGTAAGAAAAAAAAAGGATTAAGTCTATTTTTTTTAAAACAAAAGTGTCTGGAAAAAGGATTAAACTTTTCAGTTGAAAAATAATTTAGTTGAAAATAAATTAGAGATCTAATTAAAACGAATTTGTCCAAAAATAGCAAGTGACGCTATCTCTGATTGGTTAAGTTAGCTAAAAAATTGGATATAAAAAGCTGTCTGGAAAAATCAGTTGAATTATTATTATTGTGATTATGATTCAGATTATTAGACTATTAAATTGAATGTTGAAAATATAAGAAATGACTGGCTAGAAAAATTATATGTATGTCCCATCTTTGCCTGACCATCTGGGAAGCTGCACATCATATAGGAAAGAAAAGATGTTTTGTCTAAAATAATATTCTACACCTTTCAACTGACCAGAGAAATAAGATGTTCTTAATAGAAGGAAGAAAGCATTCACCTGCATTCGATGAAAGATGAATTAATCTACCGATAAATATTAATCATCAAGTCCAATTAATTGTTCCAACAACTGAGTTTAAATCCGGGAAATTTATAACATGAAAACAACTGCTGTATTTCATTCACTAAAAGAATAATGCTTGACAGGAAGAGAAGAAAAATTGATATAATGATTTCCAAATTATCCACTAAAGCAAATAACCTCAATAGGATCCTCATCATCAAATAATTATATACTTCAAGAAAGTGATTGTTCCAAAGAACACGGAAATTGTTGCTGCCAAGTATAGACAGTATACAAGACAAGTGAACCCTTGGATCGGTAATATGACTTTTATATCTATTTTCTTTATGAAATCAGAGTATTAATAAAAATTTAGTAATAAAGTGACATATTTTATTTAAAGAACTTTTAAAGACAATTCAGATCGATGGAAACCAAGAATGTCTTAATAATAATAGCTTTGAACTACATAAATGATTTTGAATGTATCAAAATTTATTTGTTTATTAATTTTACAGTTATGAAATATTAATGTGTAAAATAATTTTTTTTATGGTATTATGATTTTAGTTTTAACTAATATATTATTATTATTTTGGGATAAAACACGCACATACATAGTAATATTTTATATGTGTATAATTGCGAGTGAATGTGAAATAATAGGTGGTGTTAAAATATTAAATTATTTTGTCTTGAGAAAGTATAGATTTCAGCGCTTAGAAGGGAGGGGGAGATAATGATTTAAAACTCTTTTCTAAGAACTTGATTTTTCTAATTTCTATTAACATTTTTTTTTAACATTCTACTTACATGTTAGATTTATAAAGTATGTGTGCTAATGAGCGGATAATATTTTTTTTTCTTGAAATACTTTTCTCATGGAGTGAAAATCATGGTCAATGTGACATCCAACTTAATACAATATACATTTGAAGGGAAAGGGGGAAGAACTTGAAATTAATCTGAGGATTGTTATATAATCAATTATTATTATTATTCTTATTCATATCAATTTTCATGTTTATCTAGAAATTTTTATGTATATGTTAGAAATGCAGTAATAAATATTAGTTTGTTTTATTAAATGAGGCGTATATATTTCATTAAGTGTAGTCTTTGTTAAGTGTGATCATTCATCATCATCAGTGGTTGAATATCAGTTATTTAAGATATAAGTAAATATGCTAAAATTAAGCAATAATTATGAATTTCTGTATAAAAATTAGTTTTATGTTTAGGCTTAGTCCTAGAGCGGTAGTTGAAACCCTTGTCATTATCGTTATTATTATCATCATCATCATCGTCATCAACGTTTTAATTAATGAGCTGTTTAAATGTTTAAAGGCCATAAATAAATATTAATTTCATAATATTTAGTGATTTCTTAGTATTATTATAACCACATCCCATCATCTATTTCATGCAAGGATGAGTGAATTGCCATCCTAAATTAGTTATATATAATCTGAGCTAGTAAACTTATAAAAATATTGAAACACATTTGTTATGCTAAGATCTGAGAAATGATTTATGTCTAATATACTCCACTTTGGTTTATAGATGTTTTACTTTTACCTAAATATTAGTGCTTATAGTGATATGGCTCAAAAAGCAAAATCTCCCATTTTTATTAGAAATAAAGTACCAAGAAGGGGATTCAAACCCGGTACATGTGAAAAGGTTATTAGATATAACTGTGTCTAGATTCAAATAATCTAGTGGCGCCCTGCTAGACCATATTCACTTAGTATTTGTTTAAACATGCACTTAACATCAAACCAAGAAATGAAAGTGGATAAGATCTACTGTCTGTATACCTGAGTTATATTTTATTGAATTACTAGTGTACTCACCTCACGTGATTTCATATACCTGAGTTATAATACTTGTTATTAATAATTTGCTTATAATTATTGATAGTGGGATATCTTGAGAAATCTAATGATAGAAATATGTTTCATTTCATCCAATGACCCATAATATGATAGATAACTCAGTCTGATCTTTGGTTTAATAGCCACTACTCATGTTAAATAATTCTTCTCTTTTGATATAAAATCTACAATGCATTTTTCATTTGTTAAGCTAAATATTTATATTGGAATCTTTTTGAGATAAAATAGAGATTTATATTTGAATCTTTTCCTAATTATTAAATACATTTGGATCGTTTGATCATCTTTATTAAGTTACATTTTTTTAACAATACTGGAATATTTGAGATTTTTATAATACTTGAATTTTTTTGATTCTTTAATAGACCAGATCTCATTTGGTTACACTGGATCTGTGATCCTTTAATTTTGTTACAATATATATATATATATATATATATATATATATATATATATATATATATATATATATATATATATATATATATATAAAGCCTTGTTAAATATGCCTCATGCACACACACTCCAATATGAGATATTAATGCACTGAAATTAATTTATTAAATTTAGAATATTTAATATTTTGCGTTAATTATTATTTAGGCCAAAGTTATATTACATTTTAATTTATAAAATCTAAAAGTTGTTTTAACCTTTTAATGTTTAAATGTACTAAAAATTGAATTTCCCCTATGGTAAGTCATAATGGGTAGTGAGAGAAACAATAGAATACTGAGAAATATTCCTAAAAGCTTTTTTAATTAGTTTTAAAAAAACATCTGCAGTATAATGTGGTCATAGGTGAAATACGCAATAAAGTAAAGTAAAATGTTTGGATTGAAATGACAAATGGAACATGTGCTCTTAATGCATAATTCTACCTGCAGATATTTTGAGTGGACCTGAAAGGTGAACCAGTATGTCATGTTAGATGATCTGGAAGATAAGGAGCAAGGTAGACAAAAGGTAAATAAAGTCTTTTTAAAAGTAAGAGCTAAGCTAATTTTATATCTAATGTCTCAACTCTGATCTGCCATCTTTTTTTTATTTTTTATAAAATATGATTTTTATGCATAATCTTGCTATGTCCAAGTAGTAGGCATGAGCTATTCTTCTCTGGAGAAATGGGAGATGCATTGGATCCCCTACTTGCTTTAAAAATGAACTGAAATTATCTGCTGTAATCTGTACACTGCTCTCTAATTGACTTCTTCTTATAATCATGGCCACTAAATGAACTCTTAAGGAAAAACTATTGTGCCAAATTCCATAAACAGGAGGATCACTCAAAATGTGCACATTCTGTTTAAATCAAGGTAACCAGTACCCAAAATCTTTATGAACTTTCCTACTTTTATTTAAAACTAGAACTCATCTTTCTAATGTGTAATATTTTAGTCATAATATATGGTCATGTACATTCTATTTTAAATCCATTAAACTTTTTAAAATCAATAATTTTTAAATGTTTAATTACTATACGATCTTTCATTTTCTTTTGGTATCCATTTTCTATTAATATTTATTTATTGACATAATTAATTTCATGCCTCAATACTTTTCGACCTAGCCTCTTAACTTATTTAAATGTTAGCCTTCACCAAAAATGTGCCGAGTTATTAGATAACATTTATGATAAATTTGTTTTATATTAATCAAGTGGCTAGCTTGGGAATAATCTAATTTTGATATTTGATAAGTTATTTCTCGGATGCATCTCATTTTATATTAATATGATCTCTTGTATGGTCTTATAGTTTAATGAATTATTTTAGATTAAGAGACATATCTAACTTTCATGATTAGATATGAGTGTGGGTGTTTGTATGGGTAAATATCTTAATGTAGCAATAGAGATATGATCAAATTATAGCTTTACCCTTTTATTATTAGTCAGATTGATATTTACTGAATTTAACTTTATAATCAAACCAATCTCAGGTTATTTGAGAGCTTGTAGGTTAATCACTCATAAATGTGAGTCTTGGGAGTGAGTCATTACTTATTAGCAATTAAGTATATAAAAATGTCTTTATTATCAAACAATAGGTGTTATGATTGAGCGATGCCAATGTTTTTTCTTATTTCAAGCCAGGGAAATCACCAGATACTTATGTTTATAGGTATTGTTCCACTCCATTAGAAAGGTCATAGATCAAAGTGCACCCATGGAAATCTGTTTCCATTATGCAGTTGGGTAGTGACAGTGGCAGCAATTCTCATACACCTGGACTTGTGATTATGACCAGTTTCATAGGATCCCCAGTAGAAATACTGCCTATGAGTTTATACTTCTCTCCTGGCTTGCCTCGCAAAGTTTGCTCCATTATTATTTAATGGCATCTCTTATTCTCTGCTTGTTTTTACTTCACAAGCCTCCCACAATCATCTGCCCTCAAATAACAGGCCCCTTTTAGAATTAATCTTTAATGTAAAACTTTATATATAATTTATTGTTGGGATAAATAAATTCACAACCATATATCTCATTCAAGTTTATCTCACACGATAGCTAACATATTTAGTCTGGGGCATAAAATAAGAGCTTGCCACCATTAAATACCCAAAGGGAAAGGCAAAGGATTCATGCTTTAGTAATATAAATTTATGCCACATTAGGAGTATTGACTGAGATCAAACTCCAAATTTGTAAATAGTTTTTATACCAATATTAAATATAGTTTTAATTATATCTTTGTCTTCCTGTCCATTTCTTAACACTTTATAGCCATAGTGTCTTATATAATACATTAACTATAATAAGGTCATTCATTAGTTTTATAATAATTAGTCATAATAAAATTAGAGTCTCTTGCATCTCTCTGACCCCTGTGGCCTAAAAGATGTTTGCTAAAGTGGTGGCAAGTATGTTATCCCATAGTTATATGTTATGTAATAAATTCACTGGATTTGAACTCAGCATTGCAGGCCCTGAACCCACCAGTAGTGCTGCTCTTTCATTGTAGTGGAAGGAAGATGCAACTGGTTAATGAGATATATGAATTCTGAGCATTACCTAGTAAATTTCTTTTTAGTGTATGGCACCGTAATGTGAGGCTTCAATAAATATAATCACCCTGAGAGTATACCTAAGTAAAAGATTTTTTTACATCTAAGCCACAATGTATGACTTCAATGTTAATACCCACATAAACTAGAGTAGTGAATAGATATAAACAAAAAATGAGAGTTAAATTAAAAAAAATATGTAAAATTTTTTAGCATCTCCAACTAGATGTAAAAGATTTTTTTGCGTCTGCCACATAACATAGGGCTTTGATAATATAATCACCCTGAGTAAAAAAAAATTTTAACATCTAAGTGTAACATGGGCCATATAATAATAAAAATAATATAATCTTAATTAAAATATGTAAGAGATTCTAATAACTAAACTATAGATAAATAAATCATTAAAATTAAGTATTAAAGAAGGCAAAAATACTCTATTAACATGGCTAAATAATAAAAATATAATCAAAAAAATGATTCAAAACCAAACTATAAAAAAAATTTAAAATAAATAAGATAGATAAAAGATTTTTTTGTGACCTTGAACTAATGAGTGGCCTATTGTGTGAAGTTGTATATACAAATAAGTTTTTTTTTCCTCTTTTAAACACCCAGCATGCTAGCTTCAAAAATGTAAACATTCTACTCTGAGTAAAGAAAAGTTTTTTTTAAATCTTCATAATGTATAAAATTTTCCACAGCTGTTGTTATACTATGTATATGTAAAAAAAAATTTGTAACAATAGGCTTTCTGTGATATCAATAGTACAAAAGTGATAAAAACAACTTTAGATCTTTGTAAAATATATAAAGAAATTTTTCCGTAGTTGTTATACATAATATACATAAAGTTGTTTGGGTTTGGGACAATAAATTTTGATATTTAATAATGTAAACATACTTAGCATACATTAACATATACAAGTAAATATTTGATTTAGCATTTTGAACTATCATTAAATTGATATGTAACATTTATAAATAAATTGATTGAGATACTATGAGGTATATGGTCAGACAGAAGATATAATAATGGGTGTATGAATAAAGCTGGAATAAATAGTTTAGGAAAGGACAAAGCATACTCATATCTAATAGGGGTTCCATATAAAAACTAGAATAATAAAATAGTAATCATAAAAAGTTAGTTTAAAGATTAAGTGTATAAATAATTGAGTAGTATAGACAGACAAGGGCAGTAGTATAGAATAGCAGTAGGGAACAATAGACATTGACCACAGTACCAGAGGGGGATAGGATTAGCCATTGATTAAAAGAAGTGAAACAAAAATAAAAAATAAAAAGTAGAAATAGATAGAAAACAAAATTGAATGAAGAAAAATCAGTTAGCCCATCAGAAACTGGGGAGTTAAAACCAAAAGAAGGAGGGGACCTTTGACAAAATAGAGAAATGTGGGGCTTCCAGATAAAATTTATTGATGAAATATTTAAACAAGAAATGGAAAAGATAAAGGAATCCTGTAGTGAGGAAGCTAGGAGAAAAGATGAAGAAATGGAACAGGTGAGGAATCCTATGAGGAGGGGGGGGGAGGCTAGGAAAAGAGAAGAGGAAAGGAGACAGAGAGATACAGATTAACAGGAATTCTTTCACTTTATGATAAATGAGATTAAGAAAATCATAGAACTGAACATGGGCCAAAGTAGAGAAAAGAGTAAAGAATTTAGTCAAGAGGACGAAGTTAAAGTAGAGGAACAAGGACAATCCATGAAGAAGAAAGGGAAGGAATTAAAAATGATTGAGGGAGAGGATATGATTCCAGAAGGTCAAGCTCCCTGAGAGCCACCAACCATAATCAACTTTAAGACAGAAAAGATGACCAAAGAACAAAATAATATGGGAATAGGATTCTGAAATCATTTAATTAAATTTATACACAAGCGTTTTCAAGGGAGAAATCATGAATAATTCTCAGAAACATTTGACAAGTCCTGAGGACCTTTTCCTGTTTAACCAGTGAAACAGAACAAATAGATAGCCTATCACTAGTTCCATTTGGAAAAATATGTGGAAAACTGGTGGAGCCAGAGGAGAAATAAACCAAAGACCACTCTGGATTTTAAGCATTGGGTTAAAGAACCTCCTGATAAGATATGGAGAACAGATAATCAAATACCACAACCATTAATGGCAAAGAGCAGACATTACCCACGTGATCCTGGGATCTAAGTCATTTAACTCAAAAGAGACAGACACAAACCCAAACAGAAAGAACATGAACTTGGGATATGAGCTGATAAACCCCATAGATTAATAAAAACATTTTGAGTAACTTATCTATAGATAACCCCCAAGACTTAGTGTGTAAGTCACTTTTTCCTAAATTCCTGTCTTACCCAATCAAAGATTATGTGTTTGTAGTTTTTTCATATTTAAATGTTTCATGAACCTTTCTTTTTTATTTAAATTTTTTGTTATCCACTTTGAGTAAGGGAATATGAAACTGTAAGGATCAAGTTCAAATCTTAGTTTCATCTCAGTCATATTTATACTATCATCTTCTACCCACTTCCCCATCCCACCTAAATTTAAACCCTCAATATTAGACTGTGTGTATATAATTGTATTAGTTATATATATAAAAGCTTGTTAAATACCTCTTGAACACAACACTCCAATATGAGATATTAACACAGTGAAATTAATTTATTAAATTTAGAATATTTAATATTATTAATAATTATTTAGGTCAAAGTTATGTAGCATTTTATATAAAACCTAAAAGTTGTTTTAACCTTTTAATGTTTAAATGTATTAAAAATAGAAATTTCCCTGCTAAATAATATGGTAAGTCATAATGGGTGGGGAGAGAGACAATAGAATAATGAGAAATATTCTAAAATCTTTTAATTAGTTTTAAAGAAATATCTGCAGTATAATGAGGTCATAGGTGAAATATGTAATAAAATAAAGTAAAAATATTTGGATTGAAATGACAAATTGAACATGTGTTCTTAAAGCACTATTTTACCTGCAGATATTTGAGCAGACCAGAAAGGCAAACAAATACGTAATGTCAGATCGATCCATAAGATAAAGAGAAAGATGGACAAAAGGTATATAAAGTCTTGTGTAAAAATAAGAGCTAGGCTACTATTTCATCTATCTATCTATCTACTATCTATCTATCTATCTGAATCTCCCAATGTCAAGCTAATCTAATGTCTAAATTCTGATCTGCCATCTTTTTTTTTATAAAATATGATTTTTATGTATAATCTTGCTATGGCTAAGTAGTAGGCATGAGCTATTATCCTCTGGAGAGATGGGAGATACACTGGATCCCCTACTTACTTTAAAAATGAACTGAAATTGTCTGCTATAATATATACTGCTGCCTAATCTACTGCTTCTTAGAATGATGACTACTAAATGAACTCTTAAGGAAAAGCTACTGTGCCATACTCCATAAACAGGAGGACCACTTAAAACGTGCACGTTCTGCTTAAATCAAAGATAATCAGTACCCAAAACCTTTAAGAACTTTCCTGCTTTTATTTAAAACTAGAACTCATCTTTCTAATGTGTAATATTTTAGTCATAATATATGGTCATGTACATTCTATTTTAAATCCATTAAACTTTTTAAAATCAATAATTTTTAAATGTTTAATTACTATATGATCTTTCCTTTTCCTTTGGGTATCCATTTCTATTAATTTTTTTTTATTGACAAAATTAATTTCATGCTTCAATAATTTCTGGCCTAGCCTCTTAACTTATTTAAATGTTAGCTGTTGCCAAAATGCATGGAGTTATTAGATAACATATTTATGATAAACTTGTCTTATATTAATTAAGAGGCTAGCTTGGGAATTATCTAATTTTTATATTTGATAAGTTATTTCTTGGATGCATTTCATTTTATATTAATATTATTTCTTGTATTATCTTATAGTTTAATGAATTATTTTAGCTTCAGAGATGCAGCTAACTTTCATGATTAGCTATGAGGGTGGATGTCTCATAATCTATACAGGTGGATATTTTAACTTAGCAATAGAAATATATTAGAATTATACTCTTTATTCTTTTATTTTTAATATTGATTGGTATTTATTGAATTTAACATTATAATCCAACCAATCTCAGGTTATTTGAGGGCTTATAAGTTAATCTCTCATAAATATGGGTCTTGGGAGTAAGTCATTTCTTATTAGCAATTAAATATATAAAAATGTATTTATTATCAAATGATAGGTGTTATAATTGAGTGATGCCAAAGTTTTCTCTTATTCCAAGCCAGGGAAATCATTGGATACTTATGTTTATAGTTATCGTTCCTTGCTCCATTAGAAAGGGCATAGATCAATGTGCTCCCATGGAAAGCTGTGTACATCATGCAGTCAGGTAGTGATAGCAGAAGTTTCCGCACACCTGTACTTGCATTTATGACCAGTCTCATAGAATCCCTGATAGAAATCCCACCCATGAGTATATATGTCCCTCCTCGCTTGCCTCTCAAAAATCACTCCATTATTATTTTATGGCATCTCTATCAATACCACCTCTCATCCAGTTCAATTATTTTTTTATTCACTGCTTTTGATCTCACTTCCCAAACCTCCCACATTATCTGGTTTCAAGTAACAGGCCTCTTTAAAATTCATCTCTAATGTAAAACTTTATACATTAATCTATTGTTGGGATAAGTAAATTCACTGCTGTATATCTCATTCAATGTCTATCTCACACAATAGCTAACGTATTTAGTCTGGGGCATAAAATATGAGCTTACTACCATTATATACCCAAAGGGACAGGTCAATTTATTAATACTTTACTAATGCACTTATGCCATATTAGGAGTATAGATTGAGATCAAACTCCAAGTTTGTAAATAGTTTTTATACCAATATTAAATATAGTTTTAATTATATCTTTGTCTTCATGTCCATTTTCGTAATACCTTATAGCCATAGTGTCTCGTATCATAAATTAAATATAATAACATCATTCATTAGTTTTATAATAATATTAGTTGTAATAGAATTAGTTAGAGTCTCTTGCATCTCTTTGACCCCTGTGGCCTAAAAGATGTTTGCTAATGTGGAAGGTACATTATCCTGTACTATCTACTAGGTTCTAACCCAGCATTGCAGGCCCTGAACCTACCTGCAGTCCTGCTTTTTGATTGTGGTGGAGGGAAGATGCAATTGGTTAGTGAGATATACAAATTCTGACCATTACACTATATATATATATATTGTGCCCTTGTCTGTAGGTCATAGGTAGGGTAGAAAGGTCAATTATTAAAAAATTTTAAATTTTAAGTTATATTTGTAAGATATATAAATAATAATAAGAGAATGAGATTTTATAGTACAATTTAAAGCTAAAAATACCTGGTAGGTAACAGTGTAATAAATTATTTTAAAAGAAAACAGTTAAATAAAGCTTAATCATATCATTGCTTATGGTTGTGAAAGCTGGCCATATAAAATAATACAGCTATAGATAGTTAAAAGTATATCAATTATTTAGTATAATATTTAAAAAACTAATAAATTAAATAAATGAAATGTAATGTTATAATTGTATTTAAAAATCAAATTTAATAGAGTATAAGTTATTAATAAACTGTGGGATGGTGAGAATTATATTTAGTTCTACATTTTAAAATTATTTTCTAAATTTTTTATAAAATATATCAGTTTTGGTAATTTAAACCAAGACGTAAATAAAAAATCATTTGATAAAAGTTAGTAAACACGTGACCGTATATTATATGCCTTCACACACACTCTTGTTAAAATAATAATAAACTGTGTGAATTTAAAACTAGATATAATTGCCATCGATATTTAAAGTGAAAGTTTAAAAATATTAAATATTGTTTTAATAATTATTTTAAAGCTTAGATAATTTTTTATAAAAACTATAATTGAATTTAATAATATTAGTCTGGGAAATATTCCAGACATTACGTCATCAATTCTTAATTTTAAAAACATCCATTCTGTTATCAAAATAAAATGAATAAATTGTTCGCGCTAAAATAAATATTAACCAATCAAAGGATGTAAAATTAACAGACAAAAATCTAAGAATTATACAGAGCGGGAGAAGTAATGTGAAAGTGAAAGAGAAAGTAACAAATTTTTATGGCTGGTAACATCGTAGCTGAACAGTAATATAAATTTATAATTTCGGATTTATTCTAAAAGTTATTCTGTAACATATAATATATTTTTGACTACAGAGATATGGATTGCTAATTTTAAGTTTATCTTACCAGGAAATTTTATTCAAATTTAACCAGAAAGCCTACAGTAACATGGAAGTACAAGAAAAAATATTTAAAGTGATTGCTGAAAGAAAAATAATTGGAAATCATCTTAATGCCACCTTAGTTGTGCTCAACCTGAAACTTAATCTTATAACTGAAAGGAATACAATTGGGACGATATGTGAAAATCTGAAAAAGAAGCTGCTGATCGTCAAGAACAATTTATGACGATAAATTTACAGAGCTATTTTAAAACTAAGTTATACTTCTCTATGAACAAAATTTTAATATGCGTTCTAGTACCAAGAAAAATAATAATGAAGAAAAGTGTTTATTTTGTAAAGAAAATATTATTAAAACTATAATTCCAGAATGTTAGAATAAAGTAAAGAAAAATTTAAAGACTAATATGAAAGTGCTATATGTATTTTATAGAAAAAGAGCTGAAACCTTTATCCAATAAGAAGAGAAAAATATTATAAAGTATTCAATGAAAATAATGCTTGATCAAAGAAATATAAAATTAAATGACTAAATAAAAATGGATCCATGGAAACAGAAATTTATTGAAGATTTAAAAATAAAATATCTACAAGATGCATCGGGGAACAAAGCGCGCGGGAAAAAGCTAGCAGACTATGTTGAAGGAGATATCAAGAATTAATAAGTGTATAAAATATTGAGAAAACTAAGGATCATCGTCGATGAAGATTATTAAACAGAGTTATTTTTTTTTATAGAACATTAAGTGACTGAAGAAAAAATAAAGTATATATTTTTTTTAGCTTTACTATGAACAATTTTCAAGCAAGTTCGACAAAGCAGTATCGTAAATATAATTTAATATTTTTATTTGATTGTATTTAAAATATAAAAAATCTATATTAGCTTAGGGAAACATATAAACATGAATTTAAGAATAATGAGATTTTAAATATAATAGCTTAATAGAATGATAGAAATATTATTATAAAAATAAAATGTATGTATGGAAGTTTTAAATATCTACAAGAAGTAATGGAATGGTGAAGCCTTCAGAATACGATCAAGAAGATAGAGATCGTTTTGGTAATTGTGATATTATTGATAATGCATAATGTATTTTTTTTAGGTCATCTATTAATGAAGAATGATGTATGAAAGTTTTTAAATTATAAGTACACATTTTATCCAACATTAAAACATATATTTGAGATAGTAGTAATTTTAAATGTGCATGCAATAAGTTGTTTTAAAAAATATAATTAATAATAAGTATCATAATAATTATGTGATTCTTTTGAACTTTTATGTTGCAAAAATATTCAGATAATTTTAAAATAGTTGGTATATTATAAATATACGAGATAAGTAGTAAAAGATTTTCTTAAGAATAGCTGTATAGTTTGAACTAAAAATGAATTTTATTATTGTTAGAAATGTAGACAGAAATTTGTCGATGTACTGCATAGATAAATCTAGAGAAATAAAATCGGATAGTGACTTGGTAGTACTGGTGTAGAGGAAACCAAGATGATGTTTTTTGCCAAGAAATAAGAAAAATCAAATATTTGGATCATAGTATTTTGTGTGATTTCAGTATAGCTAACTAAGTCCTATCACTGAACACATATATTTTGGACAGTGTTTTTTTACGTATCTTTGAAACTTTTTGATGTTATATAAAGCTGAAGGAATAGCTTTAGCATCACTCCTATAGTAGAGGTGGATAGACAGATAAAGGTCACTCCTCTATGGTGTTCTTTAAATTCACTGTGCCATCATTGTCAAGTTTTATGACGGATAATATTCTAGTTATTTTGATCCTGCGCATCTATTTTCGCTATCCTTGTTTCATGAATATACATCGTCAGAAAGATATTTTATAGAAATGATACATAAAATAGAAATGAGGCTAGGTTGTCGTTATGTAAGAATAGTTTATTTACTAGAATGAGTTAGAATTGTTATTTTAAAAGTGAAAGTATAAATGTCATAAAGAGATGAAGAATCATATGATATAGTTTTAAAAAGTAATTCTGAAATGAATATAAGATTTTAAAGGAAAAATCTAAACAAAGTTTTTAAAGTAATAATAAAATTTTAATATTTTATATGATATTTAAAAATAGAGATTGCATGTTGGTTGAAAAATGATTCAATAATGTGTAACAGATATATGTATTTGTGCATGGTATGTTAATGATTGTAATTACCATATGAAGCAAAGGCTTGGATAAGTATTGGATTAATAATTATTGTATAGTCAATAATAAAACGGAACATCAAAATGTCAAGAAGGGTTTGAATCTTTAGGATTCCATACGAATAATATAAAAATAGAATTTTATGATTTTGTATAATTTTTACTACGAAGGTAAAAATTTTTGTAAAAATATAATTTTAAAATTAATAGAGATATAAAGTATTAATGATAATTATTGATAGATACATTTTTTGTAACAAGCTAAACTAAAAACAGATGTCTAATAATAATAATACTGTATAAGAGTTAAAAATAAAATAAGTAGAAATTTAATGTTAAGAGATAAACTAGTAAAGTAATTTTGTAACAGGAAAGTAGGGATATCCGATGTACATAATGTAAATATTGTTATTTGTATAATTATTAATAAACTATGTTGTAAATTTATTTGTAAGCTTCGTGTCTTAGTTATTATTTCTCCACATAGAATGCATGATATCGCAATACACATTTATAATTGCAACAGACATATAATTTTGCACAAAGTAGATAAACATAAAAGTGTTATAATAATTTTTGAAAATTTATTTGTATGATAAAATTAAAGGATTATAATTATATCGTTTATTGGTCATAAGTTGGTTGCCACAATATTAAAATAAATTATATGCTAATATTACAACACGTATTTTGATTGTCAGATTATTAAATACTACCACGAACGTAATATTTATTTATTTATTTCATTTAAGAAGAAATAGGATTACATTATACTATTATTATCATTATTCTTATTTATTATTGTTAGTTGTTACGTAGTGAATTTATGACATAAAATTCCCTTCTCATAGTTTACTACCGTAATTTAAATCAGTTTAAATGCAATTTATGAACCTGAGATTTATTTTATTTGATTTGATTTTATTTCATTTATTTACTTAAATTATTTAATTGAGCTAGATTATTATTACAAAGAATAATAAGATATGATTATTATCTTAATTGTAATGAAAAGAGCTTGGAAAGTCATAAGAATACCATAAGTTGATTATTTAGTATAGTGTTCTTATGCCATTGGGATAGTATCATGTGGATATATCTCAATGTAGTCTGTCTCGCTCCCGTGTCGTCGCTCCATGTCTCATGTAAATAATAAATTTTTAGTAATATAACTGTACATATATTTTAAAGTTTAGAGCTAGTAATAATCATTTTTAATAAACATAATTTCATTGATTTTGTTAAGACTGAGCTAGAGAGAACCCGGGAATATATTTTAAACATTATTATAGATTATTTTGGAGTGCATGCGTGAGAGGCGACGGGGGAGGAGGGTACAATATATATATATATTGTAATGGAATGTACTTGCTGCATTCCATTTAAATGGAAGAAAGAAGGCCCTAAACATTGGGAAAGCCAAATATAATGGAATGTATCTTTATATGATCTCAAATAAAAATAAACATATGAACTTTTGCAACAATAATCATTAGTTAATTAAGCCCCTAACTTTGAGTCACCAAATGTAATGAATAATTAAACGAACATATTATGCTGACCACGTTCTGGCATCCAAATGTAATGGAACATACTTTTACTCCATTATACCAATCATCAGTTAACTGGGACCAACAGTTTGTGGTGCCAAATGTAATGGACAATATATCATATAAACATATTATACCTCAAATGTAATGGAACGTCAATATATGAGAAGAAAATAATGCTTCAAACATTGGATGATAAACGTAATGGAATATATATAATCTAAATGAATCCAATTGTTGAGAAAGCCTAATATAATAAATTGTATAATTTAAATGAAGAAAGACAAAATTATCCCAGTTATATTTAAATAAATTGTTTATATGCCCTTCCAACTAGCTATACATGAAATAAATCTAAAATCATACAGAGCAATGAGATCTATCATTATAATTTATTTTCAAGATTGATATGACTAACTAATCAAATATATATCAGAAACAAAGGGAATTCTATTAAATCCAATATACACATCCAATAAGTAAATTTGTGTATATCTAAACATATCAATGAATAATAATATGTGTAAGTGGCCTAAAGACTAAACAATAAGTGAAATATGAAGTTATCCTCTATTAAATTGTGAATTCAATTAATTTCATAATGACTCTGGCATTAAAAGAAAAATAAGAATAAAATATTAATACACTTTCTAATAAATTACAAAGGCATTATCTATACAACAAATAGTACATTATTTATTTCTATATTATGATTTAATTTTAGGTAGTATCAATGTTTTAAATAAGTTTTAAATACAAACCCAAATAATAAATATACATATATACTTACAATAAGTATATATATTAAATAGATAAAGACATATTTGTGCTTAACAAGTAGGTATTAATATAAATACAAATCCATATTTATATTTTTCAGATATTCAAAAAAAATAAAAATAAAAATATATATATTATATACAGCAAATATATATAAATTATTGTTTTGGTCTGCATAAGAATTATTACATGAAGTTAAAAAAAAAATGAAAATAGATAAATTAATAATAAAAATTTTTTATAATAAAATTTTGCGAATATAAATTTCATTTATTAAAATATACATAACAACTCATATGCAACCCAAACTTATAAGCCATACTTTAGAATTTTAAATTACTTAAGTGTTAATTTTGACACCTGTTAAATGGTTATTGCTGTTATAAAACAAAATGCTTGAATTGAATCGAATGATATTTATAAAAACGTTTTATTTTTATAATGAAAAATAAAAGTGAAAAAAAAAAATATTGGTCTCAAAAATATATTTATATATCATATATATATATAAAATTATTTACTACCTTTCAAAGTTCACTTGTTTATTTTTCTTTCAAAAGTCAACTTATTCCATTGTTTTATTTCTTTATCCATTTACTATTAGAATGCATTCTAGTTAAAGTGAAGAAACTATCACGTTAGAGAAAATTGTCAATTCTTGGATGTATGTATATTTTTATCCTTCTAAAATTTCTTTCCTTGAAAAATAAATAAATAAATTGAAATGTTGAATCCAATATATTAATTCTAGTTACCTCCAGATTATTATTAGATTGACCATTATAGATTCCAGATAGCTATGTCAAATTTTGGCTTCAAACGTGATGAAATTCATGTGTTGAAATTTGCTCAGTTTTTCTTTTTAAACTGCCTTGGAATAAATGAAAGAAAACAGTGCAGCCCCTTGGCTGCATTATATATATTAGCCAGTCATGTTTATGTATTGATTACAGAAATTTATCTTATTCCACTATTCTTAAGAATGGCAATTTCAAAGAAACAAAATACAACAAATTTTTATCCTTTTGTTTGTTTAATCACTATCCTAATAATAATAACCTCTTTTTGTTGCTGCTGTTGTTCTCCGCATGCCAGCAAATGCTGTTTTGAAAACCATTGTTACACATGTTTTATTTTAAACAATTAACATTAAAAAAAAATAAAATATCAAGTATATATATATAAAAAAATATTAAATTGAAAATTTATTTGACAGCTTTAAAAATATATATATAAATAATAATATTGCATTTTTTTAATAATCACTGCAAATAAAATAATTTTTTTATATAATCAACAATTTATATGTCTTTATTTATTTATAATAATTAAATATTCATAATGATGTACCATCAACATATAAATAAAATAATAACTTCAAACAATAACTATACCTAATAACCATAAACAATAATAATACTTCATATATAAACATCAACTCAAAGAGATTTTTTTAAAATAATAAATGATAATTTTTAAAATATAGATAGACTTATCGATATTTACAATATATATATATATAGTGTAATGTGTGTGTGTTTGAAAATCAAGATGGTTTTTTTTTAGAATTATTGTGATAGTACAAAGGTAATAAATTATTTTCAATGTTCACACATTTTACTTTATAGATTTGATTATTAGTTTATTGGTAACCAGTACACTTATACTAACTGATGAACCAGAGCATTGATGATGATCAGCATTGCTATAATGATCAGCATTTTGTTGTAGAATTATTATAGTTATTGCAGCATTAAGAATTTGCACATATGTGCTTGAACATCAATATGTTGTCTTTAAAATTATTTGGGTAGTGTGAAGATAGAGAATTACCTTTAAATTTCACTCAATTTACTTTCAGATTTGATAATTAGTTTATTAATGACCAGTGCACTCATTGTAACTGATGACCTGGAACATTGATGATGATCAAAATTGATTTAATGATACCAGCATTTTAGATGTAGAATTACATTAGTCATTGTAGCATTTAAATATTTATTTATAAATAATAATAGACTATATGTTTGGTACTGCCTAAATGGTGATAAGCCTCAGATTTTATAGTGTACCCCTTTTAAATCCCATCACAAAGGGTGTCTGTTAATTCTCTCATTGTTTATTGCTGGTTGTCTTATGTTTATAACTTATGTATTGTTTATTATTTATGTTCAATGCTAAATTACTCCTTATTTTATATACTGTTTATGTCTATTTAATGCTTGGAGAATGATGATTTCCATAACATATCTTTCTCATTTATTTTATCATTACAATATAATTGTTCTGCTCTTTAGACACAAAATATAAATATATATTTTAAAGAGAAAATAAGATATATCACCTTTTCACCCCCTCCCAGTTTTTTATGGATAGACTGCAATGCTTTTACTAGAAGGAAAAGTATTTTTAATTTATAAGAAATTTATTTCTAAATATTTTAAAATCCGATTGACATATGTATGTGGCAAGTTGAAATTTCTTTCATTTGTAATCTTCTCAATAATGATTTGGTATAGTAATATACAATAATTTTCAGTGCTAAATATTTTATGTAATGCTTTGAATTTAACTCATTGTAACTATGTATATATAATTGAAGTGTCTTTTAGGGTAAAGCATATTTAGAAATAAATTTTTGATCGATTGATAATTTATTCTATCTAGTATAAGTATTGCAGACAATCCTCTAGATAAAAGAAAAGAGAAAAATGTAAAGAGATAATATACTCTTAACCTTTAAAATATATTGTTATATGCTGTAGCTAGATGCCACTTTTAATTATTTACATATATTAAATCACCACACATCGTTAAGAAATTCAGCACCAACTGTGAAATAAATATATAAATATATCAGTCTGTATTTCAAAATAGCCAGTTCAAAAAGGTACCTCCTTAAAACTGTATGGTATTAAATCTTATATGCTAATTCAAACAAAAACGTGAAATTGCTACTAAGCAAACATGTTTACTATACTTACACACATATATAATGTAACCTTCCAAAGGGTGATCAAGCAGCCATAAAATGTACGTCTAAACACAAGTCTAATTCAGTACAAGAACTTTAAAGCATTAAATAAACATGTAACATATGCTAAGTCCTTTTATAGACTAAGTGCACAATAACTAAATAAGTCCTCTCATAGGCTAATCACACAATAATTGATACATTATTTTACAAGATATAGATAGACCAGTGGTTGATTGATAATTCATTGTTATATTCTACAAACGACAATAATAAATAATGATAATAATCTTAGGCTTTTAAATATTAAAAAATTCAGTTGTAAAAATACTAACTAACTTTACAATGATAATCTAAAATAATAAGATAATTTAGGTTCTTTGAACTAAATAGCAGCGACAATAGCAATGAGATTCTTATTTTCCTAATGTCTTACCAACTCTTCTTTTATAATGAAGTTCAGGTTTATCTAAAGCTGGACTTAAACAAAATATGAATAGCAAAGACTAACTCTTATTTTTGGTTCTTATGTTATTAACTAAATAAGAGTAAGTTTTTTAAAATTTAAAAATAATTAACTAACAAAAGCGGAGCTAAAGTGGTGCAGTAGGTAAAAGGGTAGTTTGTTGTACCAAACACATCACTAATTAATCCAACAAATTTAATTGCATACACAATCAATTTCACGAATTGTATTAATGTGACAATTTCAAAATATACTCTTATATACACTTTGAACACTTTTACTATCTAAATAAATTTTTTGGTATATGAAGGTGACAAATGGCAACGAACATAGAGTAATTAAAGAATAAAATAAATATTTATTACAAAATCTAAATATATTTTCTTTTAGTTTACAATTTAATAAAAAATAAATTATTTACTGTAAGTTAGATATAATGCACATATAATATACCATATCTGTGATATCTTTAAGTTACACAAATAAATAAACAAAGAGATACCTCCTATAGTTTGAATTTAATAATCAGTGATAAATACTTAGGTTAATTAGCATGTCTGATCGTATTAGTAATATACATGTAGATAGTAATATAATAAAATATATTTACATTGAAATTAATGTACAATTTCTTAATATATAATTTATAATTTAAATGATATAATATAAAAGAGTACATTGTATTAGAATTAGTCAAACGAAGCAGGTGTAGTAAAGAAATACAAGCTCAATATTTTATTTAACACATATTAAAAAATATATATTAAGGATTAGGGGAATATAATTACCCAAATGCTTTTTATAATACACAAATTGAATTACATAAATATTCATGGGCAACGGTGATGAGAAATCAAGCCTTCAATAAAGTGGGCAAAGCAATTATCTACCAATAACATAAGGAAAGGCCTAACAAATAATACCTAAGTAAAATGAAGAATCACCAATGTCAATAAATCCATGACTATAAGCGGAAATACCAATAATGAAAAGAAAGGCACATGAAAAATCTTAAACCACATCTATACATCTTTATGACTCATGTAGCAAAGTATAACCAAATGACCATGAAAGATAAACAAACAATTAATTTTAGATTTATGATAATAATAATTAATACATTGTACAGGCTTAAATCTGCATTTATATATATAATATATGTGGGGTTCGAACTCAGACTTTTACACGACCCACCACTCTCAGTGCCATCTCATATTGCGGACCCACCTGATCACACACATGTTGAAAAGATAAATAATCACCAATAGACCAACTGATGATTGCTGGTTTAGCATGAAATACGTATATTGGTGATTATTTATCTTTTCAACATGTGTGTGATCAGGTGGGTCACGACAGTAGTGGGTCGTGTGAAAGTCTGACTTCGAACCACGATAATAATAATAGAAATTATATATCAGGCAAAAATTATAATATATATATATATCAAAGTAGCGACTCTATTCGTACAGACATTTATAAAACACATAAATCCTCTGCTGTGATCTCTCAAAATACTGTAAACATGAATACAATCACTTATATACATCACCTTTAAATACATAGTTATATCTGTTAGACATACCAGAATAAAGAATAAAATAAAATGAGATTGACAAATATTAAATGTATAAAAATTTCAAACATTACAATAATAGAATATAAAAGACAAAAAAAAAAAATCTCAAGCAGTCTTTTCTTTTTCTTCCAAATAAAATGATTTTCCCTAATTGCAAGCTTGCTCCCTTTAATGACTACTTATGCTGTTTCTTATTTAGGTGCATATCTCAGAATGATTCCAAGTGATCACATATATATTATCCCTAGGAGATTAGAGATTTTCCATAATAACAAGTTTATGTTTGATAAATGACACAGTAGGATGGTGATTTTTCTTTGAAAAATAAAAGAAAATCATGTTGACTTTATGATGGAAGGAGCCTTTTATTAGCATGTCATAACTTTACAAAGAAAGCTAAAAGTGATTGTTTAAATTAAAAAACAAATTCGATATATCTCAGCATCCAAATAAATGGGGTTCTATATTTTATATAGGTCAATTATAATCATGACAGATAAGTTATAAAAGAATGTAAATGAGTTATATTAAATAGGTTGCAAATATATATTAGAGCGTGCATATTAATATATTATAAACTACTATTTTAGGTAATTACAACTGCAGATCACTTTCAAGTGAAGGAAGATTGCAAGAATTAGAAGAAGAACTGTCTTATATTAAATGGGACATTATTGGACTTTGTGAAGTTAGAAGAAAAGGAGAAGAAACAATTGATTTAAAAAGTGGACATATACTCTATTATAAAGGCACACATATTGGAAATACAAGTGGAGTTGGATTCATTATAAATAAAAAGTGGAAGAACAATATTGTGGAGATTGATGGTGTATCGGACAGAGTGGCAAGATTAGTTATACAACTTAATAGCAGATACCGAATGCAGATAATTCAGGTTTATGCCCCAACAAGTTCTCATAGTGATGAAGTAGTAGAAGATTTTTATATGGATGTACAAAAGGCTTTCGATCAGAGTAAACAACATTTTAAAATTGTTATGGGAGACTTTAATGCTAGAATTGGTAGACAAATGAAAGATGAAATTGCTGTAGGTAATTTTGGTTATAGTAGTAGAAATGAGAGAGGACATAGACTTGTGGAGTTTGCAGAAAAGAAAAACTTTATATTATGAATTCATTTTTTGAGAAAAATGTTAAAAGGAAATGGACATGGAAGCATCCAAATGAAGGTACAGCAGAATTGGATTATATTTTGACTACCAGAAAATACATATTTCAAGATTGTAATGTTCTTAATAAATTTAACACAGGAAGTGATCATCGATTAATAAGGTGTAAGTTACGTGTTAATGTAAAACTAGAAAGGCAAAAATTATTAAGAAAAACAATATTTACAGTTGATATTCCTAATCTTCAGAAACATTCTAATGAATTTAAATTAGAACTTACAAATAGGTTTCAAGTGTTAGGAGATTTTGAACATGATACAGATTTGAATGAAATTAATATGAAAATAACTGATACACTTTTAAAAACTGCAACAAACATAGCTGGTAGAAAAAAAGCAGCAATTGACTAATAAAATTTCTACTGAGACTAGAGAATTTATGAAGAAAAGAAGGAATATGAAGATATACAAAAATGATGTATTAAAAAGAATTGAATATCTCGAATTTTGTAAAATGGTATGGAAAAGAGTTGAAAATGATATAAGAAAGTATAACTGTGAAATAACAAGGAAAGTTGTAGAAGAAAATAAAAGTCTCAAAAATGTTAAACAACATTTTGGTATTGGTAGGAAATTTATATCTGCAATAAGAAAAAAAGATGGAATTATTACTAAAAAGAAAGATGACATAATGAAATTGGTAGAAGATTTTTATCAAGAATTATATAGTAATAAAGAACAAGTACCTCCTATATCTATTACATCTTCCGAATTGCCCAGAATTTTAAATGAAGAAGTGAGACATGCAATTAAGTGTATGAAGAAAGGAAAGACGTCAGGAAATGATGGAATTATAATTGATATATTAAAAGAAGCAGGTGAAGAAATAGAAACAATTTTAGCAAAGTTATATACCAAATGTCTAAATGATAAAGATGTACCGGAAGATTGGAAGAATGCAGTAATAATATTAATATTTAAAAAAGGTGATAAAGAAGATATTAGAAATTACAGACCTATCAGCCTTTTATCAGTTTTATATAAAATTTTTACCAAGATAATTACAACTCGTCTACAGAGAAATTTGGATTTCCACCAACCAAGAGAACAAGCTGGATTTAAAAGTGGTTTTAGTACAATAGATCATATCCAGGTATTGAGAGAAGTCATAGAAAGGACAAACGAATATGAGTTGTCATTATGTTTTGGATTTGTAGATTATGAAAAGGCATTCGATTCTATACACATTTCTTCAGTGATTAAAGCATTGGATCATCAAGGTATAGATCCAGGATATTGTCATATTTTAAAGAATATTTATAAAAATGCAACAGCAACAATTAGATTACATAATGATACTGGAAAAATCAACATTGAGAAAGGTGTAAGACAAGGTGACTCCATATCTCCAAAACTCTTTACAGCAGTGCTGCAAGAAGTATTTTGTGGATTAAAATGAGAAATTAAAGGAGTGAAAGTAAATGGAGAGTATTTAAGTCATTTAGATTTCGCAGATGATGTAGTTGTTTTTGCAAATAATGCTTCAGAGCTGCAGGAAATGTTGCAGGAGTTAGCAGATGAAAGTAGAAAAGTAGGACTAAAGATAAATGTTAAAAAGACTAAAGTAATGTTTAATCGATTTACTCAAAATATGAAAATAAAGATTGATTATGAAGAATTAGAAGAAGTTAACAGTTACAAATACCTTGATCAGATTATTAATACAGATAGAAACATAATGGAGGAAATTAATCATAGAATTAAACTTGGTTGGAGTGCTTTTGGTAGAAATAACTTGATACCAAAAGGAAATATGCCTATGTGTTTGAAAAAGATGGTTTTTAACAAATGTGTTTTACCAGTTCTTACTTATGGATCTGAGACTTGGACACTTAATAGAAGATCAATACAGAGACTTCAGACCACTCAAAGGAGTATGGAGAGATGTATGTTGGGTGTAACAAGAAGGATCGAAAACGCAACTGACCTTATTGAAAAAATTAAAAGATTGAAATGGAGTTGGGCTGGACATATTGCTAGAAGAGATGATAATAGATGGACAATTGAAATTTCAAACTGGGTTCCAAGAGATTGTAAAAGACCCAGAAAGAGACCACATGTGAGATGGATGGATGAAATAAGAAAATGTGCAGGGGTATTGTGGAGAAAAGAAGCTAAAGATCGGAGAAGATGGATTAAACTTGGAGAGACCTTCATCCTGCAGTGGATTGATAATGGTTGATGATGATG